>JAGXCT010034841.1:0-22536 GCA_022495035.1 Philopotamus ludificatus
GGAAAAATCTGATGTTTTAAGGGAGCCGCAAACCGAAAAAGATTGGGAGCCTCTGGTCTATACATATATGCTTATTGTGACCATGAATCATTTTAAGTATTTTGAATTATTGTTCAAAAGATATAATGTTTAACTCAAACTACAATCGGAATGGAAGCAATCAAAAATCAATCAATCCCTATTATTTTTAAACGAATTTCATTTAATACGCATGTTCGGTTTTGAGTGTTAGGGGAAAATTGTAGCTATCCGAAAATATTAAAAGTATAAAAAAAATTGCGTATTTTTCGTTAAAACTGCGGCAGAGGAAAGATCAATATACACTCAACTCTTTTTTTTTGCACGGTCAACTAAAAGAACAAATTCTATATTTTTACACGAATTATTTGTTCTAACTGTATTACCAGAAACAAAATACTTTTATCAATTTTGCGCATTGTACCTTCAGATTATTATTACTGAATATCAAGAAATGTACAAACAACTTGTGGAACAAAAAACACAAAAGTAGATAACAGATTTCCTAATAATGAGATCAACACAGCGCAGTGAAAACAAACCTAACAACAATACACCACAGTAAAAACAAACAAAAAGCTTAATTAGATTCTAACGCATTAGATATTATTTTTTTCTTAACCTAGCCGCACTGATGGAGTCTATTGGATACCCCAAGTTTTTGATTTTTCTCGTTCTCTTTATAATATAAATCCTACCTCTTCTAAAAAAGTCTAAAGAATAGATATTATAAATAATCATTGTCCTTTATTGTCAGTAATTGCGAAAAAAATAAAAACAAGAATAAAATGTAGCCACGTGAATACCGCGTGCGAATGAAACGTATGAGTGACACGTGTTGCGAGAGATCAGTCGCCGACGAGACATCGTCGAGAGCGTTGTTATTTACGCGACATATAGAATAATCCATTTTTTTTAAATATGTCAAGATAGCAAAAAATCTGAAAAATAATAATACTAAATGAAGAATTCATCAAGATCTTGACTTGGGGTATCCTAGCGGCTCGAAAATAACCCCTTCGGATGACGTGGTTATTTTCGAGCCGCCGTGACGGATGGGTTAATTATAATACATACTTATGAATAATATTTTTTATTTTGGATTAATATTATCGTTTTTTACACGATTTTTATATAGTGTAACTACTACGGTTTTTTATATTTAAAAAACCAATCGTTCTCTCATATAAATATCTGTATAAGCCAGATTCTCGGTTAATCATTGAAGAATTAGAATTAGATAAAACCCTAAAGCCTAAATATACCCATAGTTAAAACCCCTAAGTATAAAGATACTTAGGGGTTTTAACTAATATTTTAAGGATATAAGTTTTTTTTTTTAAATTTCCAGCACAGTTACTGTAACTCGGAAAAATACTATACCACGTTCAAAATATTAGGATTGTTACGCTAAATGTACGATAATTATATAAACATATCAAAGGTACGCTTCTGCTTCTTTTAATTTGATCTTTTTCACTCAGTGGGCCAGACGTATTGGCCCAAATGATTTTTTATTATACATATTTATTTAATTTAAAAAAAAAACTCGTTTTTTATATGAGATCAAACCCTATAGATGATTCTTGATCATTTTCCCATTGGATATATTTTTTTAAAAATATATAATGAGAGTAATTTAAGAATTATTAATTCAAGATTGCTTTTCAGCGTCGATATGACCTTAAACGACCGAATAATAATCCTATTTACGGATGCTGACTAACACATATTTGAAAAATATCATACTTTGTTAGTCATAATAATTCCAATCCAAAAAAAAATGTTAGTTCAAGAATAGACATCAAAAGTATTTGACATCTTTATGTTTATGATCATGTAAGAAGAGAAAACAATGCGGATTTTTTTTATAAAAAGACTATTGAAAGCTTTCAGCCTAATTATCAGATGCTGATCAGGAATATGTTTTCACAGAAATACCGTCTTATCCAGCATGTATTATTTGTAAAATACATATATGTTTGTTACAAGGAAATATATAATAAAGCATAAAATTCGTCAGACAATAGTATTATCCCAGTCTCTCTAAACATAAATAAAACATTGATATTTAATTTAATTTAATCTTCTATCTGAAATGCGACCTCGGATGCACTATTATATGATTTTCATTATTATCTAATACAACAATATGTACAAATATAATAAAAGTAGTTATTAAAGTCCATAAAGATAATGCATATAAATTAGTTCATTATCACTAGTTAAATGAACACGACACATGAAACTACACAATCTTATCATAGAGTTAATAATATTGTTAAGTATTAAACAAACGAACTTAAAAATCTCTATGCGTTGGATATCATCTTACACGGATATAAAATATCATAGAATATTATATATTAAATTTTAAAAATATGTTTTTTGACAGTCCATTAGTATTCCAATTTGCATGTATTGCACAAAGAGTGCTAATTTATTTGCAATATTGCAACACATAAAAATATCGATGACTGCAATGCTCAAATATTTTAGTGTTTTGACCTTCTCGGTTTGATTTGTTCGATAAAAAAAAAAATGGTATTAAATTTAATTGAGCATGATCCGTATAAAATTGATGGGGTCATCGACTGGATTCGTGTGCGCGATTTCTGGCAAAAATCATCATGGGTGTTACCATGACGAAATAATTAATTGCGGAGCCCTACGAACGAGTTTGATTGTTGATCGATGGCGTTTGCTTACCTGTTGGATGAGTCTTCTCGCTATTGCAATAAAGCCGGACAGGCAAAGGTTAACTCCGGCAGAGTCGTGATTGAAATAATTCTCGCGGCAAATAAATGCAATGACGTCACTGATGAGCCACAATTCACAAGAACAGATCCAACAAACACATTAAATCAAACAACTTGTTAATTTTTACACTGGTATTTAACGATGCACTTATTGATTGTCTCGGTCCGCTGATTGGGGACCGTTGTTGGGGACAGATTATTTGTTGTTATCACTTTGTTTATTTGGTATCGGTTGCCAAGCAACGCGCAATGCAAGAGACCGACACAGATAGAGAGGAACAGGGAGGGACACGTACGGCGAGGCCGAGCGCCTCACGCTGACTGGGTTCTAATTCTTTGACTAGGCCCGCACCGCGCAATCACAGGTGTTGCCAACCATATCTAATTACAGGTGCACAATATTATTTAGTAAATATATTTAAATTCATTGATAATGTGATAATACTTGATATTATATCAGATGTCCAATATGTTGAACATTATCGTAAAATTTGGGGCCGACAATAAAATGGATTACGTATTATTTATCATTATATTTGGTCCTCACATATGTATACACCTAAACCTCTTTTTGTGCGGTATATGCGTTCCGTGGTAAATTGCACAAAAAAAGCTATGATTTACATAGAAAAAGTGGAGATACGTTCCATGGATTTTAAAAACCGCATAACTTTGAAACTGCTATATAAAATATACCCAAAAACGCACAAAAAAGTTTATTAAAAAATAGGAAAACGGTAAGGCATAAAATATTTTAAAATATTTTTTTACTTTATTTTATTAAAAAATAACAGTTTTGATAACATTTCTATTTTCTAAGAATATAATTAGTGATCAAAGTTTGTTCAGATTTTTTTTTCGTTGACTAATTGTTTATAATAATTCTTCATGCAGAAATACCGTTTTTGGGGACTCGTTGAGCTTGAAGGCTCGTTTCGGAGATTCGCATCATGAAGAATAAAATGATTTTCCAATTTCCTGCAAAGTTGTACACCTTCTCGAATTATAATTGGGGGAATTGGTATTTCTTCCACCTTGTCATCGTTTTCTGGTTCTTTGTCAGTATTCAGAGTTAAATCGATAATATCATCATCACTCATAGCATTATCCATAAGTAATTCGTCGATATCATTTTGGTTGAAGGTATCAAATCCCTCTCCGCTAAATCTATGCGCTAAATTAACGATTTTCAGCTGATATCGATACTGTTTCAATGATTGCATCGACTTTAACACATCCAGGCCATACAGCTTTCCAGCATGCATTTAAAGTAGTGGTCATAATTCAGCGATAGCAGATGCAACATGATTTAAACAGTCCAAAATTGTTTTTTTTTTCCAAATATTGGTTAGTGTTGATGATTCATTTTCTATTTTATCCAAAATATCTCGATAAGTGTTCTTAATGTAATATTTTTTGAAAGTAGCAATTATCCCTTGATCCAATGGCTGAATGATGCTTGTTGTATTTGGTGGAAGAAACAATATCTTCACATTGTTATTTTCTAAATGTAGGTGACCTGGTGCATTGTCGAGGATTAAAAAAACTTTAAAATTGCGAGCTTTCTGCTTCATATATATATTTCTAATTCTTGTAAAAAGCAATTTGTGAACCATTCAGTAAATAGAGCCGTAGTCACCCATGCCTTTGTATTAGCCATCCAATGTACCGGCAGTCGCTTTAGATCA
The DNA here is from genome assembly GCA_022495035.1 of Philopotamus ludificatus. Taxonomy (NCBI): domain Eukaryota; kingdom Metazoa; phylum Arthropoda; class Insecta; order Trichoptera; family Philopotamidae; genus Philopotamus; species Philopotamus ludificatus. Next base: position 4,466 of record JAGXCT010034841.1, read on the forward strand.
GGGGTCGTCAACCTTTTTATGCCTAGCGCCCACTTTTGCCTATTTTTCATGGTAAAATTTCCCTACCGCCCATCAACCTCGCTATATTTCAATTCAGTAGAAAAAATTCTAGAAGGAATGTAGGAGATTCAATAATCAATTGGAACCTTGATCCTGATGCTGTGAGACTAAATATTTTATGTCTGGTTCAATTTTCGTTAAAAACAAACGAAGGTCTCCTCTTTCAGTGATTTTCAGACGATTTCTTTGTTTTGTCATGATGTTATTCACCACACTGAAACCTGATTCAACAAGATAAGATGTGGGAAAGGGTATTAAAATATCTTTCATTGTTTCCCACATTTTTGGATACAAACCAGGCATTTTTTTATTTTGCCAAAGTTTTTGGCTTCCGAAACAATTGAAAATATTTTTGCTCTCTTCGTCATATTTCAGTTCCAATAGCTCTTCTTGATAAATAATATCGACCTCATCCAAATTTACAGTGAAAGAATTTATCATCATATCAATTGTAAGTTCGCTGATATGGCAACTAAACCTGTCGATTTCTTCTGGTGTTATATCTTTTTTTATAGATAACAATTCAGGAAATTGATGAAATTCTCTCTTCAGAAGGTTACGATGGAGAAGATCAAGTTTTTCGATAAATAAGGACACAGTATTTTTACGACTAATAAGTGTTTTGGTAGCACCTTGAAGCTGCAGGTTAATTTCATTAAATCGTTTGAAAATATCTGCCAAATAAAAAGCATCATGCTTCCTGTTTTCAATTGTTGACAGATATCTCCCTCGTTGATTTCTTCTAAAAACTGTATGATACTGTCATATAATGCTACAAAGCGAGATAGGCATGCCTTTAGAGAGCCAACGAACTTCTGTGTGTAAAAGTAGCCTGATAAATTGCTCATCATTGTTCTCGCACAAAAGTCGAAATATTCTATCATTTTTAGCATTAGATTTAATCTTATTAACCACCTTAATTATTATATTTAATGATGAGTGTAGACTTGCACTTAAATTCTTAGCCACGAGATATTGTCTGTGCACCACACAACGAATACATAAAACGTTTGTCACTTCTTTCTTCAAATAAGCAGTGAATCCACGATAGCATCCAATCATTGATGGTGCTCGATCAGTAGCACATGCAACGATATTCGTCAATGGTATATTATTTTCTTCAAAGTATAATTTCACAGCATTAAATATTGATAATCCCTTTGTGTCCGTAATTAGATTCACAGTGAACAACATTTCTTCTTGCAGTTCATTAATATCATCCAAGTATCGTACATATACCATCAGTAGAGAATTATTATCCGCAATAGTAGACTCGTCCAGTTGTATGGAAAATGAAGTGTTTTGTAGAATAGTAACAAGCTTTCTTTCAACGTTAATTGCCATTTCATCAATTCTTCTCCTAACGGTAGTATCACTCAGAGGAAGTGTCTTTAAATTATCAGGTATATCCAGGTGCATTACAGTAGTTATGAATTCTTTTATGCAGGGTATTATCAAGGTTTCTCCAATGTTGTGGCTTTTGCCAGTTTTTGCAATTAAATTTGACATGTGATATGCTGCTATTAATCCATCTTCATTTTATGCATTTTGTTTCTCAGCTAAACTCTTCATTGTAGGACGATTTTGAAATCTTTTAAATAATTCTTGAAAATATCCAATTGAATTATTTTGGTATTCTGCATGCTTTGTAGTAAGATGGTCTCTCAACCGACGCTTCGTTGGAAAAAGTCTTCTGGCATAGTAGACACATTGGAAGCAGTTTATTATGTGGTGATTCGACGAAACCCATCTGCAGGTATTCTGTCGAATAGCCACGAGCGTATTTATTCTTTTGAGACATGGGAACCCTATTTTATACAGTTTATTTAATTAATTAAACACAACTATTTAACTATGACTTATCACAAATTTAAATATGTAGGATCTACTGCCTACAATCAAACATAAGGGCGGAAGTCGCCCACTATACACAACACTACACTTTTGCTTTGTACGGATTTATTGGTTTCGGGATTCTTTGAATTCATGCAGTCAGAAACTTTTCCTGAAGTGAGCCGAATTTGGAAGTAAATCGTCGAAGAGTTTTAGAGCGAAGCTTAATGAAGACCGGTCGATCTGTACTGCTTGCGATAATGAGGCTGGATTGCCATGATTTTGTCCATATATTATATCCATCATTTCTACCCAGAAGTTTTATTTTGTTAGGATGATTTTGACTTCTCAGAATTACAAAGTTATCGTCGTAGAAATAGGACAATAAATATTACCTGCTCTAAAACAGCTGCACATCTGTGAGCATTATTAGCTTACCACTTTTCGAAAAGATAATGCAATTAATTTCAGCCTGCGTTCGGTTCCCAGGACGAAATTCTAAGAATTTGCAATTAGGCGTGTTACTTTCTAAAATGCAGCAATGAAAAGTTAAAATCGGACAATGTGTTGAGTCTATGGGTAAAGCAATGCCGAAAAACAGAAATTGTTAAGGCAAATTTTGAAAGATTTTGGGGTAAAAGCAAAAATCTACAAAAATCGCCCACTACGGAAGCCCGTACCGCCCACTAGTGGGCGGTACGGACCCGGTTGACGACCCGTGCTTTAGATCTTTGCCTTTTAAAGCATGTGGTCTATGAAATCTATTTACTAATAGGGGTTTTAACATTCTATCTCTCGATGCATTACTACAGAGTTACAATGTTACTCGATCTTCACATAATTTGAATCCACTTGCTTTGTTTTCAGACTTCCCGATGTAAGTTCTATTAGGCATTTTCTTCGAAAACAATCCTGTTTCGTCTGCGTTGAACACTTGGTCGGGACTATATCCACCATTTTCAATAATTTTACTGTCTCTGGAAACTTTTTGGCTGCTTCTTGATCTGCCGACGCAGCATCCCCACGAATCCCCATGTGCTTATTGATTCTCGGCAGTTAAAACATTTTTTATCTGCATATCGACGCCGGAAAGCTGCATCTCAAAAAATTTAACTTCATAGAGAAGTAAAAATACATTTATAACATTAACTTTTTGTGTTTGTTAGATTCATAAACTTATAATAATAACAAAAATATTTCATAAAGACTCCTCATATTATTGCATGCGGCTTGAGATAACTCATAATATAAAAAAACGTTATAATTATCATAAACAATGGATAAAACTAGGATAGAAAAAATCAGCAATAAATGGATAAATGATTGAAGCTCGAAATACGACTACAGTTTTAACGATCGAGGTTTTTTGAAGAATATATTTCTATATCGACGTATATTTTCTTATTTATTCATATCTTGAAAATATTAATACATTTAATAAAAAAATAAATCCGATACTTTTTATTTGAAAAACGTCATATTTAGAATCGATTTTAAGTAATGGATTTTATTTACCATTTTTCATGTCCATCTTATCTTAAAAGATAGTTTTAGGAATATATTCCTTTGTAAAAAGAGACACGGGTGAATTTGTTACGCATTCTTCATCCTTTTCAGTGAAATTATGTAAGGAATTCTTTCTTTTTCCAATCGTTTTACATTCTAACGAAGTCTCTATAATATTTTTTATAAATAAATGACAATGTAACAATGTTTTTTTTTGTGGCTAAATCTTATTATATAATGCTTATTAAAATATAATAAAATAAAGATGAAACAAATTTCAGTGAATGTATTTAAAAATGATTCGAAGCATGATTATTATATTGTCTTGAGTTAAATTAGTGTGTATTAGTTTACAGATCTCTCAATTTAAAATAAAAGTGGTGAGATTTTTTTTGAATTAATACTGGAAAATTTTTAAGTTATACTTTTTTGTGAATAATATATTATTTTTATCATTTTCAATAAACAAAACAAAGTCCAGAATGATGAGTACATACATATGTATATAAAAATATGAAATTTTATAGAGGCATCTATCTATGTGAGGTATAATATTTTTCTAAAGCTCTAGTTTTTTTTTAACGCGTTACTAAAATAAAATAAAATAGCAACATTAAAATATTTTTTATTTAACCGCAATAATAATATACAATAATCCCTTATAATTATCATATTGCATTTATAATTATTAATCAACATGTACATCCAACATAAAATATTTTCTTTTATACATTATGGCAAATGTGATATGGCAGTTACACGACATTAACAATTTTTTTTATAAATTCATTCAACCAAACGAGATATGTATTATGTCTAGTGCTAAATGATATTCATCATTGTCTCGTCAAATTTGTCACGATTAATGTTACAAGAATGATTGATTGTATAAATGATATGTTTTCTCTAATGCCTAATACATATATTTTTTTTGAATCTGATAATTACAGGCATAAAAAATAAAAAAAAAACATAAAACATTGCTTCATTAAATTATCAATGAAAATTTTACATTATCTAAAATAATATTATAGATTATTGACATCAATAATATGTATAATAAGATACGTTTAATAATAATTAAACTAAGATACATACACTGGAATGGTAATAAAATCTGATATTCAATTTGGAATGATATGAGAGCACATAAATAAAAGTAATACTGGTATGTCTTTAACTTTATACCCTGATTTTTTCAAAAGAGAAAAATTTTAGATAAAGGTATATAGAATTGGCCCGTTGAGGGTAATTGATCTTTATATTTTGTATAATTAAATCTATGAGAAAATATCTAAAAATGTAAAATTGATATTTATAAAGTAAAATTATAAAATTCATATATTAAAATCATTTTTTTATTAAATAAAGAGACGGTTATTACATCCGATTGTAAAAATCTTAATATAGCAACGTGGTATAGGCCAAGTTAGGCGTAAACACCCTTTATTTGGGCGTAGAGTTATTTAAAATATGTAATCTAAAGTATTCATATAAAAGTAATAAATATAAAAAAAAGCTATATTTAAATGGAAGTATAGAGTATTTAACTAATATGAGAGAAATTTTTTGACGATGGAATACATTTTTATTGTCGACACTGTAAAATATTTAAAATTAATATCAAAGATATTGCGAATGGATCAGTTGATTTTTTCATCAATGCAGGACTTTTCATTTCGTTACAAGATTTCCGCCTACAATTTTTCACGTAGTCATATTAAAAATGATCAGATCAGTCTTCAGTAAATACAATATAATACAATCAATATTACGATAATGTGGTAAAACTTATAATTTTAATAAACAATAATACAATCGATAGATTAATTCTCAATAATTATTACTTAAAGCTATAACCGGAGAATCTTCGACGACAATTTTTCAATGAAATTGTATCGAAACGAAACGAATAATGCTAAAAATCATCTCATAAAAAATATTATTCAAACAATAATATTGCTAGAAATTTATATATATATGTTTATACATTTATAAAGTATATGATTTACGTACATGTATTTACAAAATATTTACAAAAAAATTTACAATACTAATAATTGAACGTAAGCGTTTATATGTACAGTTTTTTTTAATATTTACATTTCATCTCCTATTCATTAAAATTATTTTATATACACATGAATTAATAATGTACTCGAATGATTGTTAATTTATAATCAAATTAATGCCTTCATTTTTAATATCCTACCAATAAATTTCAACTTTCTATTGAATGTAATGTAATATTAGTATTGAGATATTAAATATGTATTTTATAATCCTACGCAGAGCACCAAATACATACTTATAATCCCGTAACTGCTTTTTATTATCATTTTTATTTATACATATATAAGCATTATATATTTTTGAAGGACACGTTCACACCGTTTTATAAAAATAGTACAAAGGAATCAGCACAATTCAATACTGTGTTGTTGACTTATCGGCTTATGAAGATCAAGATGGCGTCCGTTAGCTTTAATGCTCGCGACGCATCCTTTCAATCCGTTGTAAAGTCCCGCTGGCAAGCCGTGCGGTAAAGACGGTGAACCTCCTGCACAAAATAAATAAATCAATAACGAGATTATTTCATCGAGACGGATGTAATATGATTCGACGTACCGATCCATAGTTTGGGATTTGCTTTCGACATTATCAACGGCAAGTGAGTGTATCCACGTGTCGATGGCTGATTGTCCGTTTGTATGAGGGCCATTTTTTTCCGTCTCCGAACGGAAACTGTATGCCACATCCCGTCGTCCACACGCACCTTAGAACGTACGCTATTATACCAACTTTCGTTCCTATTAGATGCGGAATCCAGCGACGGATAATCACTGAAAATCAATTCAGCGTGTCCGTCTATGATGCCGAGTGCTAAAAAGTTTGCACTGTCCATACCGACTCTTTTCCTCCATAGCAATAATCCGACACTGTCGGTTGTGCGAAATTTTAGTTCGAATCGTATACCTCGATCAGGAAATTTTCTAAAATAATGAAACATTTATATTGATATAAAACAGAATTTGCTTATTTTATATTAAAAATGTTACGATTAATAGTACAGATTTATTGTTAATTCCATAGAGAAGACTTACATATATATGTTAGAATAATGGAAGCAGTTTAGATAAGAAAATCCTTAAACTATACTGATTTAGATATAAAGATTGAAGACATATTTGACGCATTTGTTAGCTATATGTTTATTGTCTGATGTTAGCTGATGTTTTTAGACGATTTCTTCATGCTATTAATACTGAAATATATATTGTTAGTAAGAATAACTTATAATTATAATTTAGTTGTATTAGTTATTAATGAAAGGGTCGATAATAACCTTCTGCTGCCTCTATTTCTATAAGCATAAAATGATTCCCCGTTGAATTTAATCGGGTTGTGATTATCCACGACGTTGATGTACGTTTTAACTTCACAATTTCTTCCTTCGTATCCTTCTTTGCATACACACTTGTATTCGTTTAGCATGGGAATGCAAGATCCTTCGTTTTGACACGGATTAGCAGTATTTGAACATGGAAAATCACGATATTTAGTAATTCCCGTTGTAGCACACGGTAGAACGTCTTCGATCGGAAGCATTGAACATATGACCGTTTCCTCGTTGCACATTATCAACGGAACGGAATTGATGAAAACTTGTTGAATTGCGCCAATGAAACTGCTGGTTATGCCGGATAATCTATGAGGTTTTGTATGTAAACTGAAATTGATATATAACAATTTCAATTAAAACATATATATATAATAAAATGATATTGTATTAGGAATATAGGCTTACGGCAACGATCCCAAAAATAATGGTTCTCCGAGATTAAGCTCGGTGAGTGGAGGTGCAGATAAACCTCGCACAGCCGATAAATCATCTACTATTAAAGCCCCTTCGCGTCCAGTGCGCGTTGCTTGAACACGGTGCCATCTATCCTTTGATATAGGTTCAGATGATCTATAAAAAATAACATTTAAAATAAAAATATGCAAAATATATCAATTAATATAGATAAATATACTAACGATATGTTGGCAATCCCGCTTCCCAAATTAAATCTAAACTGTAAATATCCGTCGACTAAATTAATCGATATAAAATCTCCTTTTCCTTTGGAAGATTGTCCGTTATAAAAAAGCAATCCTGATAATTTCTTGGTTAAAAACCAAATTTCAATCTTGAATGCGTTACTGAGCCCGTCGAGTTTCGGCAATTGTAAGTAACTGCTGCCGTTGAATTCGGGAACGAACGTATTATGATTGTTCGCTAATTCTAAAAATACAAAATCATTGAATTAAAATATTTATTGAGTGAAATGCACTCAGCTCTTAGTTTACACGGTAGATACGATCCATAAAATACGGGAAAAACATATGAAATCCTAGAAAAATTTATGAATTGTACCCTAAATTTAATAAACCGTGTTAGTTTTAAAAAGGACAACATTGTCGTATAGCAAATCATGCAAAAAAGGTTATAATGAAAACCCAATGAATAGATTATACAAAATATTATTTTAATTAATGACACTATTGCTTGGATACGGTGAGGAGGGCGAAATCCGGTACCAATAATGGTAAAAGATATACATCCAATGCCGGGTCAGCCCAGGATGCGCTGGGTAACCGTGAAATGTAGGTAAAATGGCCCAAACGTTCAGAGAGTGAGTGTGTCGTGGTTGGCAAATGATGATGATGATGATAAAATATTTTATTTGCGAAAACAATAATACTAACGACACGTCTAATGTGTTAGCATCTAATAAATCCTTTTGTTTGTTATTACTGTCATGCGTTGTTAAAATTGTTATTATTTTGGAAATCTTATTATGTTTTTTGTTTGACAAGTTGTCTCCATGTTTTGACAATCAGCCATACAAATCTGCAGGCTCCATTGGAATTTTAAATCAGTGATGGCTTGTAGGTAACATTCATATTATTTTGATAATGTAAGTTAGCTGTGACTGAGCTAAGTTAGTAGTCGGATAGGTTAGCCTTCCAACGAAAACTGCGAGAGACACACTACCTTAGTACATATGTTTATAAAAATATGTACCAATGTAGGTAGTTTGGCATGTATTATTAATATTAAAATTAACTACTGGGGAGGATACTGGGGGGAATATTAGCATGAGAGACTCATTCTCCTTGCATTTTTAGAGTCTTTAAAATCTTTATATGGGTAAATGAAGCTCTCGAATCTTTCTGTTATTATTAATTATTTTCGTTACGAAAAAAATATATTTAAATAATAAAAAATACTTTTGACAGCTGAAATTTTAAGGCCCCAGGCGCGCGCCTAATGGGAAATCCGCCACTGATCAAGAGTAAAAAAATGCTGTTCCATACGCATAGCAAATTGCAAACGAGTTAAATACAACAACTGTATTCGCCTTCTAGTTATTGACTAGCTATATATAAAATCCCAAACTTAAAATGATTTACTTTTGTAGGGAACGCAACGACACGTGAAATTAAAAATACATATATAATTATTTTGTTTCTGGTAATCCTGATAAATCAAATAATTCATGTAAATGACCGTGTTATATTAAAACTGTGTAAAAAAGAGTCGAGTGTATATAATAATTAATAATTACCGTATACGCAAGTGTTCACGCCGTTCGTTACCAGCTTTCCGCCGAATAAACATTTACAAACGTATCCTCCTGGTTTGCTCGAATCGCATATAACTCCTTCTTCAAATCCGCATGGATTTGAATCGCATGGATCCAATTTCTCATCACATTGCGTACCTTGATAACCATCGGCACAAATGCACGAGTATTGGGTTTCGTCGTCGTTTAATATTGTGCATGTGGCTCCGTTGTGACACGGAATGCTGACGCAGGGATTAGCTGTACACTCTCGTATATTTTGCATTTCCAATATTGATCCGTCTTCTTGGCCGAGTTTTTTGGTAACTTGATGACGGATGATACGCAGATGTTTAATGCATCCGCCGAAGCCGTGTTTTGTTCCAATGTTTTCAAATATCCTATAATTTTTTAATTTTTTAATAGATACATATTGTATATATAATAATTTGATATTTAACTATGCTCACCTGCTAATGTTTGACGGAACGCTACCGATGTACGTATCTTCGGTTAAATCGAGAGCTTTAAGATTTCCCATTGATTGGCCGACAACATCTTCCATACTATCAACGCTCAGTATTCCATCTTTATGATATCTCTTTGCCGATATTGTATGATATTCATTCAACGATAATTTTTCTAGAGATGTTAATACGACGACTCCATCACCTAGATTATATCTAAAATAAAAAATAATTAAATGATTTGTTTGAATCGATATATAATGTATACAATTTATGTGCATACCTAAATTCAATAAATCCGTTAACAAGAGCCAACGATACGAAATCTCCGGTGCCGTCGAATTTCTGTTGATTATATAATATTATGCCGTTTTCTGAGAACGTTTTCAATTGAATATCTATATTCAGTTTGTGATATGCTTTCAATGGTTTTAGTCTAATGAAAGATCTGCCGTCGAATGAAGGTGTTTCAATATAGCGTATCAAATCTGGCGATGAAATCTCATGTTGACAATATTCACCGGTAAATTGAGGTTCACATATACATGTGAACGTTACTTCGGGAAGATCTATACACGTGCCAAAATTCATGCACGGTTCTGAATTACAAGCGCCTTGTTCTTCGGTCGTCGTTGTCAAATCAACGTTGGTGGCTGTGATAATATGTAATTAATTAGATATCATTTAGCTATGTATATATTAGGATTTATGTGGGATAATTTATTTACATAGACATTTTCTTCTGTCCGATGCAGCTATATGTCCTTTACGACAAACACAAGCACCTCCGTCGCATCTACTGTTCGGTACGACAAGACAATCTTCGTAAACGCTGCATAGATCTCCGACGAGGGCCGGTGGTGCTCGGACAGTTGCAGGCGTCGGACGGTAAGCAGCTGCGAAACTAGCTATATTAGGATCATTTCCATAATGATTTATAACAATATATTTTTATTAATTATTTATATCGTATTAAAAAATGATAATCACCTCGATGATGATTTTTTTCTCCATCTAAACTGCTCGTTGAATCTTTATCTTTAAACACTTCGTATCCTCTACCGTATGTATTATAATAATTGCGCGGATCTGGTACGAGCAGATGTCTTGTGGATTTCGATGGAAAGTTGGTATCGTCTTGTTGAGTGAATTGTAACGGTGAATAGTGCTTCGATGGAAGAGCGGTACCGGTTGGATCGTCAATGCCTTTGCATATACCGAATGCTTGTACTACAACGTCTTCTTGTGTGCGGCAAGCTTGTAACTTTAAATGACATTCCGATGCGTATGTTTGACCGTCGCTACCGCAGACCTTAAAATATATCGTTATTAATATTTGATGATATGTAAATACTTTTATATGACGATGTCACTCACGAGCATTGACGGATCAGTCGAATCTGTCGGACAGCTAGCAGCTGGACATTGACATGCAGCTCGTCCTTCGTTTTCAACACACACCGCTCCGAAATAACATACGATATCGCCACAAGATTTAGGCGCCAACGCACCAGTTTCGGCTAAGAATAATAATTTAATTAAATAATGTATCGCATTGATATAAAATGATTGTATATTTAAGTGTATTACAATTGTAACATCCATTAGGTCCCAATATTTCTAGATGATTTGTACATAATGTGCATTTTTGTCCTTGAATGCCGGGTTTGCAGACGCACCGTCCCGTCATTTGTTCACAGTCTTCTCGCACCGATCCAAACATTGAGCAACCGCATGCTGTAAAATATATATTTACATTAAATACTGATTAATGTTGTTTATTATTATTGAATTGTTGTTTATACGTACGGATACATCCTTTATGACCGTTGCCGATGCGCGGTAAGCCCCAATAGCCCGCTTCACAACGGTCACATCTCAGTCCACCGACACCAGGACGGCATGGACATTGACGTGACGATATTTCACAAGCATCTGCTAATGCTCCCAAGCGATGACATCCACAACCGACGACGCATCCTCCTCCCGAGCCGCCGACACGTCCCGCAACGACCTCTTCACACGCTTTCCGTTGCAACGTTTCATCTGCATTTATTAAAATATCATTTAATAAATGAAAAATATGTTATATTAGTGATGTTGTTATAATATTAGTTTACTTTTAATGCAACATCTCGCTGAGTTCATCGTCTGGTGACAATAACTGCCTATGGGACAGTCTTGTCGACTCGGCCCACCACCGCAATCCAATTCTTGTCCGTTGATATCCAACATTAGAGTTCCTCCACCACACGGCCTCGATTCCATACCTGTGCCATCCCGTTTGTTAATTTAATGTTAATATTAACGAAAATATAATTAAATGTGTGCATTTGTATGTATTGGAAATTGAAATTCCCCACATGATTTTATTATTCATATGCCTCATTGATAAAAGAAATGTTTCTAGTCAAGCAGCAAGAACTCAATCTTAAAATTTTGGCACGGGACGGATTTGCATTCACCGATCTAGTTTATTTTCTGCGAACGCTACACGAACATAGGATAACTCAATAAAAAGGGGTCTGCAAATCAAAGAAAGAAATCCTCGGCGAATCCTTTCAAAGTTTTAGTCGATGAATAAATAATGTGAGAGGGTGAAAAAGCAACAAACGCCAAAGAGAACGCAGTATTTATTTGATATCTTCAGAAGTTTTTGATATAAACAAATCGGCGATTCGACGACAGGAATATCAATAAGTCGAAACCTTTTTCGGCGTTTTAAAGGGAGCCCTAGTTTGTTTTTGCTGTGCCATTAGAGGATTTGGCTATCGTATACAAATGTAAGGTCGGCGAATTTTTAGAACACCTTTAAAGAAATGGCCGAGTTTACCGACCTTATCCGAATTCACCGACCATGATAATCTGATATATTTTTTTATCAATGGAAATTCAGCCTGTAAACTATATAATAAGTATTTTTCGTATATTATCTGAATTACAATATTTACACGTGAAAAAAAAACCACTTTAATACATTCGTTTGGATACACGCGTTTATTTTTCTCAATATTTATGTCTATTATATATTAGAGTAATATTTTTTTGTAAGGATAAGGATACTAAAAAAGTGAAAACAGACACTACAGAGAGAGGACGGCTAATTATTTCAAGACCTCGGGGTACTGCGGTTATTTGTTTTTGTTAAAAAAATATTGGGCTCTTTTAAATTAAATTAATAAAATAATATTAATATGACAACAAAACAAACGGTCATCATTGTTAAAAAATACAATAAATGGTTTTCTTTTCGGTACCATTTATTATATAATATAATTGAAGCGTAAATGTATCGCTGATAAAACGGACGGAAATATAACGAACTATCGCCGTTAGAGTGGCATGACCGAGACAGAATATGTTAGAAGGGAACGGCAACAAAACAAACGGTCGCTATAGCTAAAAAATATATTTCTAAGAACACTTTTAATTATAAAACCTAGGGGTTTTCAACATTTTATCCTTCAAGGCAGACTTCATTTAAATTGACTTTGGTGTTAATTTAAGATAGTTTTTTTACAACACATGTAGAGGCTTCTCACGGCACACCGATAGAAAAAGATATTTTAATAGAATAAAGATAGTAAATATTGTAAAAAAAGTGTAGTTTACATTATAGATTAAATTAACTATAATTTTTATATCATATCACGTCAAAACTTTTGCATTGATCCAATAATTTTCAGTTCGTTAATCATTGCCCTTTATTGTCTGCAATTGAAATTGGGCGCGATGTTTTTTCTCGCTCGCATCCGGTTCGATGTGCCGAGTGCGAGTGAAATCGTGCGATTTACGCGTTTCATTCGCGCTTGTCATTTACGGGTCATACTGATTACTAGCTATTTTTATTCTTAAAATAATCCATATTTAAAAAAAAACAGTTATTGGGGAATATATGTATAGTATTCGTGTTAAAGTCTCAATATAAAAATTACTATAACTCGCATTTTTTAATGTTGTATACTATAAACAAGATGATAAAAAAATATTACATATTACAAAATCAATAGCCATGAAACTAATGTGGTGTTCATGTGAATTCTTGTTAATGTATTTTTTTTAAGCTGTTATAGAAAAAAAAGTCTGAACATTAAAAGAGTTTTAATCCATTAATATTATTTTTTTCATTATTTTCATCCATCATACTAATGGATGGGAGTATTAAATTCATTTTTCGATATGAGCGAATTTCATTATGGCGTGGGGTTGTCGGCGTTCACTTACGCTTATTCAAAGGCATCAGTCAATATTATTTATGATGAACTAGCTGATGAGAGAATGGATGTACCGTATTCGATATATGAAACGATGATAGAATGTAGTGGTTTAGTGGTGTTAATTAAAGTAATCCCTTCACCTTTGCACAGCTCCAGCGGTCTCAGCCTCAATTCAATTTGCTTATGGCACCCTTCCATTCTCATGGCGCACATCGAGGTATATAACTTCATATCAGAAGCGCAGACCGGAAAGTAATCTTCGCTGTTCTCGTCCAGGGGACATTCGAATATACACGAGCACCTAGGCAAGTTGTCCGAGCCCAGTTCGCAGGTCGCATCGTAATCGCAATGTATGTCCTTGCAGGCGAGATGCTCCATAGTGCTGTGAGAGTGCTCCGGGTAGTCTGTTAAGCCAATTAGGGAAGTGGAATTGTCCAAATCCACTTCGGACTGTGTATAGCCCACAGGTGGAAACGGAAGTGGCAAAGCAGTCGCTGTTAATACAAAATGTTAGTGCGTTAGTGTTAGACGAAGCGTTAGTGTATGAACCGAACGGTTTGTTTGACTCACTCAGTGCGATAGGGGGTCCAGCTACGGCGAATCTGTCTTTGCAATCGCCGTAGAATATGACGTGAAGCTGTTTGTGGTTCTTTGGCAAATCGCATGCTGCTTTCTGGAGCTCGCATTCGTTGGGGTATGTGACCATGGTGTTGGAGCACACTGGTTCGGCCGCGGTCTCGCTGCAGTCCGTTGGGCAGATGCACTCGCCTGCTGAACAACGTGCTCCGAATTTGCATTCCACATCTTGACACACGGCTGAAAAAAAGGAAGAAAAATAAATTTCCACTATAATTTCATGTTTAATACATTCATTTTCAAAATGGTGTTAAATATACCATATAGTACCCATATATGTTTGAACTGTTTACGATTTTCTTTTTTAATTAATTTTGTCTTAGTTCTATTGTTTTACATGTTTTTCTACCAAAAGCTGTTAACCATTAGAATGCCAGAAACTCACTAGTGAGCTATAATGCGAGCATTATACCGGCACTGTGACAGTACCACAAGAGTGACAGCGAAAAATTCCAATTTAATTAAATATCTATAATCTATTAACACTGGGAGACCCGGTCCCGCGTTAGTGCGGAAATTTTTGTAAACGGTAAAACACCCGCTCCCGCACTAACGCGGGTTCACATGAAACATGTTATCTAATGTGCTCCAAAAGGCTTTCTTTTAAAGTTTTACGACTCTACACAGTTTCATTCTTTGTAAAATATATGACATATGTATTTATTTATGGTTGAAAACTGTCCTTGAAATAATAGATTATTTGGATCGAAAACTCTCCAGTACTTACACATCAACTGTAACGAATTTAGATTTTTATTTATCCATTCAACAAAATAACTTTTTTGGAATATTTATGTGCTACAACTCGTCACATCATTTATTACAAAGCTAAATTACCTACATACTACATAAAGATATCTATTTGTTTTTTATCGTCTAAAATACAATAAATCATCATTTTCACAGCTCGAAAATTGTATTTCTTATCTAAATATTCTAATAGTCTAATATAAGTATACTATACGTATAATACTTCTTTTTTGACTAAATTATCTCCAATAGGAAAAAAGTTATTGAGCATTTTTTACAGAGCCGCGCAAAATCGCAAGATCGATAAAAAGATACGGGTTTAGATGTAAGTTTCACCTGAAAAGAAATTATGGAAACAGACGAAATTATTAGATGAAGAGCCTAATACACTCGCACACTTTTGGGCATGATGATTAAAATATAAGTGCACGAACTTATTGTCCATACTAGTTTTATGCTTCGTTTAGTATGTTTAAACCGGAGTTAAATTCCGAGTTTGAACTCTGTATAGTCATATAGTATAGAAACTCAGTTTAAAAAAAAAAACAATACTTAAGTAACCTGTGAAGCAAAGTGATGCAAATAAATGAAATTGTGTCATTGATAAAAGCTAATAAACTTATGAAGATTTAGTGGATGCATTAAATGTTAATAAAACTGAATATAATAGTGGAAAATTGGCAATAATATATCTAGAAAAATATTTTTTTTTCAAAAAAGATGAATGCCAAAGGATTTAATTATATTTTAAGTGTATATAAACATTCAAGAAAATCATCAAGAATATTCGATAGATTCCTAGTATATATAAATATATATAATTTTTTGAATGAATTTTCTGAACATAAGTCGAAATAGTCGTATTTAAGTCGAATTTCAAACAAAAAATAATTATAAATAAGAGCCTAAAACGTATGTAATACGATATTTTATTTTCCGATTGCTTTGATTTTACTTTATATATGTAAATAGTTAAATACAATATACTGTGCTACTTGTATTCATTGGCGACTCCTGCGATTTTTCAGCGACTGCAATGATAAGGGTTTTTTTCGTCACTTTGTATAGTTTTTGTTTCTTTTCGTTATAACAGTCAAGTACTAGCTGATTGGCGAAGTGACGTACCTACCAATTTATTTTGTAATTCTTTGAGTTTATCTATTCCTTTCAACTTTATTTTTTCTTTGACGCGTTTTTCCTCAATCTCGATCAAGTCTTGGTTTTTAAGTTCCATGACTTCATTGTACAATAATATGTATTCTACTTGCTCAGCTCTATTAAAATGCATATTCTTGATAATCATTTATTCATTCTCGTGTCAAGTCTAACACTGTTTATTTATTTTCCAAATCAATGGCTTTTTTTTATATTCACAAGTCTGATTAGACATTTTGGGATTTAAAAACAAAGCGAAACTTCAATACGCAGGGAATATTTAAAGAAAAACTAAAGAACTGATTGTGATAATTAAATATAATATTATCCGGAACCGGATTACGACCAAATATAGAATTTAAATTGTAAGGTTGACAACTGAACATTTAATGATTTACATGCAGAAGGGAAATGACGTGGATGCATTTACCATTGCAACGGCAAATCAACCTGCCACCCTTAATTCAAATGCATCTGAATTGAAGCCTGCACCGACGGGGGGTGTGGTGGAGATTCGACCGCAAACCACTGGTTCCAGTCGTAGGGAAGCTCTGTGGCTAGCCGCGGCCTGCAAGCTATCATTTGCTTCGGCTCACTAGCTACGCTACCTATGCTTAGATACCAATCCCTCTAACCATATCATCCACCGACGTCAAATGATACAATGCGGTAAAGACAAATATTAGGAGGAAAATATTTCTATCCTCAATATAGAAGAATCTTAATCATCTGAAGAAAGTATGCTATACAGTAAAGTACCTAACTAATTTGGTATTAAAACGTTGAAAAAATGACAGAAATGTTAAGTTCGTAATACTTGTAAAGCTTTATATACTAGACCAGCTTAAAGATAAAAACACGGCCTTTATTTATTCATCAATATTCATTTCGTTCCATTTGTTCCCAAAGTTGTGTCAATTAACATTTTTGTTGATTTTTTTAAAACCCGATTAAGCATTGGGATATATGCGCTCTGTGTTTAAAATAACGAAAATAATCCCAGGATCCCAACAATGGGTTTTGATTAATCCGCTGTCGGTGCAAAGTGGCTGATGGAGGTTTGACTGAACCGTGCCTCCTAAATCATGAGCCCTTAATAAATTATTTGGCGCTTACACAATTAGTGGGTCGACTATGGGTCAGCTTTACACCGGACCTTACTGGGCACATACATCGTTGGGCCAGTCTTTGTCGTAGTGCCATTTTTATCGCCAAAGCCCCGAGCGGCCCCGAATAGGTGGGGTGGATTATCAGCGGCCCTCAGATCGACCGAATGCAGACCGCAGATGGATGAAGGTCGTCCCGTGTGACAGCCTAGTTTCTGAAGAAGGTCAACCCCGACAACCCAGAAGTGATAAATACACGTCACTACAAATCCGCAAAGCCGGCTTCAAAAGTTACTTTGACTCACTATCTCTCCCTCTCTGTCTGTTTATCCATCAGCCACAATTCCCAAAGAAATTTTCAGCATATCGAGTGTATAGGGATTTTGCGAAAACTTTTCGCGGCACAATGTCATAAGCTTTTCCACATTAAAAATATTGAATAATGGCTCGTGAAGAGCTTATAATAAAACTGCAATTTTATCTTGCAGCTTTGCTGTTGGGGGAGTGAAAAACGGGCGCCGCGTGCCACTATCGTTAAAGCATTTTATTTGCCATCTTCATAAAATTGCAAATAAAAGCATCTACCTCCAAGGAGGAACAAAACATTTAAGTAAAACGTCAAATGAGTTCATTTTCATTTTTATACACTGCAACAAAAACAGTTTCACAAAAGAAAAAAAGACTCGAGAAGCATTAAGTAGTTAAAAAACAACTCTACCATTTTAGTTA
>JAGXCT010034842.1:0-29414 GCA_022495035.1 Philopotamus ludificatus
GAAGGCTTTGGAATGTGGTGCTACTGAAAAATGTACTGAAAAACCGATAAATAGAGTAATTTTTATAAACATTATTCGTGGATCTTCTGCAGACCATCGTGTTAAAAAAGTAGAGGGTAAGCGGCGATTGGAAAGAAAGAAGCTGTCGTGGATGCGCAACAAGTGAACCGAGTTTGGAGTTCCAGAATTGTTCCAGTTCGCCAAAAAAATACACATATATGTATAATAAATAAGAACAGCAAGCGAAAGAAGAAGCAAATTTGGAGGTCGAATATTGACAACCTGGCTACAGGGTTGAGGCAGACCAGCGGAGGGTAACAGAGACTGACTTCGGGACATTATTTATAGTTTGTCTTCAGAAGACGACACTATCGTGATTCATTCGTCACAAAATACCCAAACGGTTGCGGCGACTGCATCCGGGTTTGGCGGTTGACGAAACGCGCGTCAGAGGCTGCAGTTTGAAATTTCGAACGTGCGAAATTGAAAGTGCACCTGCGCGGGGCGCGAGCCACCGTTGGAGGCGCGCAGTCCGGCTCAGGCTCGGCCGCGCTCAGCTCCTCTTGCAGTCCGTCGCGGCGCGTCGACCCGCCAGCGCGCCAACCGCCGCCGTTCGAATTCAAAAGTGACGTGCGCGCGCATCCGGGGTGGTCAGTGCGAAAAAATACGAAGCCGCACGCCGCATACGTACTCTCCCCCCTTCTCCGAGTGTTACATGTGTTATCTGTGTTGCCCGAGGAATATAACGAATGTGAACAGGTGAATAATACGGCAGGTCCTTTTGTCCCAGGACGTTAGAGTGAATAAAAACCGATATATTAATATATATTTTTTTACAAAAAAAAATTGATTAATACTCGATCGGATACGTCACGGCCGCCCGTGTCACGAGATCGGTTCAAAAATTAGCGCCCGAATAACGAACGAGCAAACATTGTCCGTTTTCGACGCACGTACCCCATTACGAAATGGCTATTTCCAAACCCGTTTTTGAATCGAATTACTTTTGTTTTCGACGAGTTTACGAATTCCTGGGCGTAGTGTCGAGCCGCGATACCATTCATCGCCGCCCTCGTACAACTCGCCCGCGTTCTGCGAGGACGTCTCCGTTCTGCACGCTATAATTTTTAATTTCGGCCGCGATTTTGCACGGCTGATGAGCGATTACGAAAGTAAACGAGTGTCGGTCGACCACGCAACGGATTGATAAATGATTCCCATTCGGACGTGCGACGAGTAGGTGGTCATCTGTGAACGAAAAAAACCGAAAACAAAAGTCGAGGGCGTCGAACCGTTCGCAGCACTTTTTTTATGCGATTTTCGCGTTTTTGCCGCGTACCGAATCGATAATCGACGGCGGAGAACAATGGTCGATCGATCGAGATGATTGGCTGCTAATGAATTGATCGTCGGATTCGGCGTTTGCGGTTTGTCGGCGTTATGCATCGGCGACGAGCTGCATACGATTTTTATGATCAATCGATCATATCGAAAACGTCTCGTTAATAAGAAAAAAAAAACGTATTTTAAACATTAATACAATAGGATTGTCGTGTATCGTGCGTATTTTGCAAAAAATTTTACCATACTTTCAAAAAAAGTGCGTTAACGATACGTTCCAAAGATATCCGTGTTAAAAAATATATGACGGACATACGAATATGGAAGATACGTTCCATCCTTAAAATCAATTCGTAAATTAAATGATTTATAATAATTTCTTAAAAGTGATTACTATATCATATATAGAGCAGTGGTGGCCAACATTTTACATACTATACGCCATATAACTCAGCTTTTCTTGCTTCTTGCGTTCATGATTGGGGTTAGTAAACAGAGATAGACTTGAGATCTACTTCGCTTAGAAGAATAAAAAGAATGACTCAAATACTAATAACTACAAACTCGCTATATAACAACCTACAATATTTATTTACAGGACGACATTTTCTTTACTGACATTATTATCGACGGCGTTGCGTCAGTACACGCACTGACGAGTTTACTATAATCGAATTTTAGATTTTTTAGGCATGATTTTATTTTTTCAAATACGTCTGAACCTCTTGTTTTACCATTAAATGACTGCAGACTGGCAAATTAAAATTCACCACCTATAATGCAATACGTTTGGGCCATGTACCATAGGTTGGTTACCCCTAAAATAGAGGATAATATTTAATTAAAGAGTATAAATAAAATAGTTCATATTATAAACAGAAAATAGATTCCATTGATTAAAATAAGACGATTAAGGATGCGTTCTAGAGATTACGTGTTAATTGCCATATATAAATGGCAGATAGGTTCCATTCGCTGAAAATATATCTGATTAGGGATCATATAAAAATAGGGGATGCTTTTCATTACTTAATCATTTTTCACTAATATTAAAAACGACGATATATCGTTTTTCAGCAGTTACTGGGTTAATGTCAGATTGTTTTTGGTACAAAATCGATGTAAATATTGATCCATTTTCTTGAATCGTGTTATTTAAACCCGTGTAAAACATTTGTAATAAGATATCTGTCATATATATAAAATTACATGATTGATACAATATTTTTCTTTCACTTTTATTACAATTTTTTTTTAATAATTAGAAATTTATTAGTATACATATTTTATGTCTAAGTTTTTGTGTTTGTTATATTGATATATAATTAAAGAATTTTTTTGTGGAATTTTTCTATTGATTTAGTACAACGGAAATACAATTCCATCGAGTCGTCGGAATCAGCAAAAAATAATTTTTCATACGAATTGCGTAAACAGATAACTATGCGAATATGCAAACAGACATTTTTGTTTTCAATCAAACATCTGGAACGGAGCTAGAAATTGTTTTATTTTCGTAAATGTTCCAGTTGCCGTCGTAGAAAAAGAAACCGATCGATTTGTTTTGTGCAAAAAGCATGTGAAAATATTTAATTGATTTTTGCGTTAATAAGTAAGAGTCGCCGCCTTGGCTCTATGCACCGAAGGCGCAAACGAATCGAATAATTATTCAAAAACAACCTTGATCTCAATATTCGGTCAAGTGAATTGGTGATTTTCGCTAATCCAGTTTCTATGTAGATCGTGATTGCTCAGTTTTTGAGCTATCGATAACAATGTGTTGCGAAATCGTGACGTATTTATTTATTTTTCCGAAAACGGATATTAATACTGTGCACAGAAAAAAACACCATAAATCGCATTTCCGCAATAAAATTCGCATATTTTTTTTTAATGCATTGCATAAATAATAAATAATATAATGAGAGTATTTAGCGCAACGAAAATGATTTGGCACAAATTCCGTATGCAAGAAATGCATCTTCATTAGGTTAGCCACAGTCAAATTGCGGTTATAGCAGAATTGCTGAAAAAAAATATGGTTATGCTTCATTACGACAACGTGTCAATGCAGTAACTTTAAATATCAAAACCGCAATCCTCTCAAACGTCGGCTCGTAATTTTTATTGCATCTCGCATATTGATTTCATATCATATGCTCACTCTTCCAGTTCGAGCGATCAGAAATGTCTTATTGCATTTTTTCCACATCGCCAATTACGCTGTGTTCGTATGCAGATGATTAGCGATTAATTAAAAAAAAATATTCTCTCGATTTATGATCCCGTTTCTATTCACTTTCTTAAATAGATGCCTTTTTCTGTAACGAGTGTCGAATAAACGTCGAAAATTTATTACCCTTCACCACAATTTCTCTGTGGTATATAATTACATATGGCGCAGTGAATACAATTGATTTACTAGATCAACGTGAAAAAAATTAGGAGGTAGAATGAATGAATGAATTTTATTTTTTATTTAAATTTATTTTGAGGATGGATAGATGGCATAACAATAAATTATAAAGCGACACCTATCCATATACAGTTAAACCCCCACTAACACTAAAATCGGGACCGTGTAATTGGGAGTAGTGTAATTGGGGGAGTGAAGCCGTCCGGTTGTGTGCGTATACCCTGGCACGTGTTGAATATACAGACGCTAGCCAACGTTTGACTGTATGAGAATGTGACCGTGCAATTGGGGGATTTGCGGCGAATATTTCAACTCAGTGCGTAATTCGAGATAGTGTAATTGGGGGTTCTACTGTATAGATTGTTGTTTCCGACAAGCTATTGCACTGGTTTTCATTAATTAAAAAACATCATAATATTGAAAAGGCTTTGATGATCTCTCATTCTCGTATTCATCGTCTTGTTCATCAAGAACAGGCTATTAAAGATTATTATTCGTTAGGAGCAATGAGTGATTGATTATATTAATCCGAAAAGATACTATTCTCTTCTTCTTGAGTCGACATCCTTATGTCTGAGGATCGTGATCATTCTTGACACGAATCTCCTTGATTGTGGCTCTCCAAGATCCTATGTATTCTGCATCTCGCTTTGCAGCTACTTGGGGTCTTCACTTGCTCGCTGTAGCAGATAGATGCTCTGTCCTTGCTCTTACTTTCTATCTTAAGTATCGAAGAATCCTTATGAGACATGTAGCTGAGAGTCTGTCATCTTTATCGTTCCCCATTTCTTCCACGAAAGACCTTTTTTTATTAATTTACTGGTCCGTGGTATTCTCAGCAGGCGTTGCCAGCACCATATTACAAAGGCGTTAATTATTTAATATCGAAAAAAATAAAGTCAACCCTTCTATAGCGCCAATATAAGAAACACGCCATATAGAAGAATACAATGCGACATATTAAATTTAGGGTTAGGTTTTAATTTAACGAAATATTTTTTTCATTCACATAATAAACTTGTTTTATTTTTGATTTATGCTGTTTAAATTTATATGATGTAATTTCGCATGTAAAAAACGGCGTGCTAGAAGTAAGCACTATAGGAGGTATTGCCGCACACGCCGCTCTATAGCACAAAGCGTTATAGGAGGGTCGATTGTAGTTTTAAATAAAAAATATGTATACGCAAAAAATGTCTCATTTTACACGGTTTTGAATATCACGAAAGATGTAATCTTTCGTATTTTTTAAATTAAATAACGTTCGAGTATTCGAATATTCGTCAGAACTCGCAGGTAATTAATAATAGCAAAAAATAGTATTATATATCTTCTTGATTACAGATTATTACTAATCACGTTTCCCATAAAATAGATTTGTATAATACTTCTAATAAATAATTTTATTCTTATCGACGAGTAACATACAAATAATGCACTTAATAGGCAGGTAATTATGTTCGAATATTCGTCAGAACTCGGTTATTAGAAAGAGTATTTATTTAAGTGATTTCGGAGGGTAATCAATCATATTTTTCTTTTTTTTGCATCTTTGGAATGTGCACTTTTCGAATAATGCATCTTTACTCTTCCCACTCTGTACAATTTTAGTCGAATCTATGAGTTATTCTCATTATATTTTTTATAAATTAATTAAAAAAAATATTCATTTTAAAAATTAATAAGAATAATCTATAAAATCTTTTGGGCCAATACATTTGGCCCACGGAGTGGAAAAGGTTAAAAACACGCGAGTTTTTGTCATGTTCTTTCCTTGACTTCGGATATTAAACGATCCGTCACGGCGGGTCGAATACAACCGAGTCGTCCGAAGGGGGTCTATCGGAGATCCCAAGTTTTTTTTATACATGGATTATTCTAAGAATAAAAATAATTATTCATTATATGCTTTATAATTTGATTGATATTTTGGATATTTTAACTAATCAATATGACACGTAAATGACACGCGCACTCGGCGATGTCTCGCTGCAGACTGAGTACAAACCGCCGACTGAGTTCTCGCGATACGTGTCACTATTACGTTTCACTCGCACTTGGCACATAAATTTTCCTCAACGATGGTCATACAGAAGGAGATACTTGGTCAACGAATGATGTGTCCAAAGTACTCAATTTTACGGTGTCAAGAAGCTCCTTACGTAGAAGTTGAAGGACAGTGATGAGTGTTTACTAAATTAAATAATTATTCCAAACAGTTACATACGTTTTTTAAAATAAAATCATACATTTAACGACATCTTGATTTATTTAGAGATCATAAAATCCATAAACTATATCTATTGCTTAAAGGAATTCCGGATTCTTAGAAATATAAATTATTAATCACATAACTGTGATGGGAAATGGTAATATTACCAGAGGCGGCTCGTTCATATACACTGCAGAGCTGCAGAGCTGCAGCATTTTGGATTTTTTAACTAATCTATATAATGACGAGCTCTCGTCGCACATGTCAATCGCACGGTTTCACTCGCACTCGGCACATCGTACCGGATACCAGCGAGAAAAAACATCGCGCCCATGGCAACAAAAGGGAATATTATTGTTTCGAAATTGCGGACAATAAAGGTCAATGATTATTTATAATATTGATTTTTTTATACAATTTAAAAAGGTTTGTGACATGTAGGATTTATATAGTGTGGCCCAAAAGTCACAACACCATTTTAAAATGGAACAACTTTTTCATTTCTTAATATTTCACTTTTATTCTTTCATAAACAGAAAACACACTTTAGTTTTGAAAATTACATCCTTTGTATAACCACTATTTTACACCTCACACTGGCGCGCTCTTTCTAAGGCGTGAAATCTTGGTCTTCAATTGCTGAATGTCTCATCTAAATCGACGTAATCATAAACTACAAGAGAAAGGAAACACAATTATTTCGAAGTTAGAAGAAGTCGTTTTATTTGAAAACGAATTATCCCTTTTTGCTCGAGGTTTCCAAGGGAATTCTTTTACTTTCTGAGTCTGCTGAAGCATCGGCAAGAAAATAATTTATCTATTGACAAACACTAATTCAAAACAACCATTTTAAATATGAGGGAAGCATTACTCAACAGGTTTCAGGAATTTAACCCTCTTAATGCTACGATAACAGATTTGAAATTTTCTCCTTTTGGCATTGACATTGGTAATTTTGAAATACAATTGCTGGATTTTGAAAAAACAAGGAAATATGGAGCTCTAAATTTGAACGTCTTTGTGTTGATTTGGAAACATTGTAGAAGAACAAATATGGTCTTAGTTCACAATATAAGTGATCTGCTTTAAAGGCCTGAAGATGGAAGACATGTTCATCTTCAACGCCTGGAATAATATTCCTGACTCTTATGATCAGTTGAAAAAACTCGCGTTTGCTGTTCTTTCCCTTTTCGGTTCTACATTCTCATGCGAACAATCGTTTTTAAGTATGAACTTTATCGAGAGTAAATTGAGAAGACGTTTTATTGATGAGAACCTTGAATCGTGCCTAAAATTAAGAATAACAACATACAAACCTGACTTAATTAAACTTTCCAAGGAGATACAAGGACATTGTCCGCATTAAGTGTTTGTCAGTAATTGTTATGATTTTTATTTAGTACGAAATCAAGTTTTATTCAGTATACCCGCATTTAATGAAGTGCTAAAATTATAATGAAGGTTTGCTAAATTAATAAACAGATTTGGCTCTCATTTTTTTTAATCATTGTAATGTACATATTTGGCTCTTTTACTAATAAATTTGCCGACCACTGCGTTAGCACCATAGATCCTTTGTTTTCTATATAGAATTGGATTATTTTAACACGTTCCTCAGTCGTGAATTTCTCCATAATTTATTTCCAAGGGATCAAAAACTAAATCAAAAACTCAATCAAAAACTTGGGGTCCCCGATAGACCCCATCGGCACGGCTAGATTAATTTGCATTTTTAACCCTTTCAGTGCGGGGCGCATGACGTACATGCGCATACAAGTCGTGTCCAGGGTGCGGCCGCATGTCGTACATGCGCGAGATTCTTTAAAACTTTAACTTGTCGTTAAATGTCAACTAGACCGAGTTAAGTGATGGTGTTTGTTTTAAAAATCAGCTAATAAACACAGCTATCAATAAATATACAACATATCACAAGAAATTTATAGGAACCATGTAATATGTAAATATGAATAGTAACGATTCAAATCAGCGTGGTGTCTCATTCAAATCTCCGCAGTTGTATCATTTTGGAAGGCGTATCTCATCTCAGGGGTTGTTAAAAGGTGTTCCACGGTGGTATGTTCCACATACGTGTACGGATGTAATGGTAAGTGCATTTCGCATTTTTGATTTTGATTCGCATTCCCATTTTTTTCTCACTTAATCTCTGTTTGAGCAATTGATATTTTGTTCGATTTATTATTACGAAAATAGAGCGAATCGAGTTTATTTTTTTAGTTGAGATGGAAGAACATATCCTAATCAACATGTTTGCATAAAATTCTTATAGGAAAATGGTCTAATATATAAACGGTGAATACAAATTTACCTCGCCAAAAAAATAATTTGGTCCAAATGGCGCCGCACTCAGATGCAGAATCGTGTTTAGACCCGCCGCATTGAAAGGGTTAATATTCGAGTAATGCGTTCAAAACATTGAATATTCGAGTACTCGACACGGTTTATTATTTCCTTGATTCCAGGTAGTCGGTTATCAATCATGTACCTTAAAAAAAAATAGTCTAGATTCCCCAGCCGTGATATAATCAGTGAAACGGATGTGCCCGTGTATAGTTAATTGGTTCAATTAACACGGAGCCGGTTTGCGGCTCGGGTAGTTCCCGTTTTCAGGTACGTGCGTGCCTGGGTACCTACGCATGCCACGACCCGATTCATATCGGACGCCACGACGCAATTAGGGGGACAAAAATGCAATTGACTAAAGTGTGTCTGGTCTCCGGCTCGCGTCTCTCGCCGTCGGTCGCGATCTCCTTCACCCAGTCAACTCCCCGGGCCGGTTGAGAGTATGCCCGACGTGTATGCCGAACCGGTTCTCCGTGTCTGCTCGCCGGATTCACGTTGCAAAATCATCCTACACACAGACATACACCTCGGGACCGACCCACCGTTATATGCATACGTCTTTTTTCGTGTCTCCCTCCTCCGTCCGCCGTAGCAGAGACCGAGCCATAACTTTTTTTTGGCAATGGCGATTGTTCGAATGTTTCAGCGCGATAATAACACGGTTTCACTTCGATCGCGGGATCAATCGGCGGGTGCGATATTGCAATTTAGCGCGGGTGCGTTCCGATCGCCAAAACAGCTGTTGGGCATGGACCAACGTCGTTTTTTTATGCATTCGAATAATGTCAGCGGTGTACAGCGTCGATCTGCATAATTTGCATCGCATTGGGAGCAGTAAAAGCATCTAAAACAATGATCAAAAACACAATCGAATAGAAAGCCAAATATCAATCACTCTACGTGACGATGCAATGTATTAATTGATTTTGCTCATGAAATTGTATTATTGCAGATATCAGTGATTCTACGATACGGACCTAGGGTCCGTGGTGGGGCTCGCGGACCACACTAGCTGAGCCCTGATCACGTAAGTCGATTAAAAATCCGATATAGATAGGGAACCTATCCAATTAGCAATCGAATGAGCGATACGTCTATTATTGCCGCCATGGGAAATGCAATTTGCAACACCTCATTGCGATATAATTGTCAAACAAAAAAATGCATACATGTGTCGACTGATTGATAAGCATATGTGTTTTTCTTCGATGGCGTTTCATTGTCCAATCTCATAATAAATTTTTCTTGCTCTATCACGCGAGGGCCGTGCACAAAATCAATTTCAAATCGGTTTGGAGGTCGTTTCTTGGAATTTCTAGAAGTTATGGAGCCTCGAGCAGCCGAGAACGAATATTCAGAGGGTGAGTCACCGCATTGAACGCGAGAACAATCGTGAATCATATGGACCGGACCGGAGTCTGTTTGCACAAGTATATATGAATAAAGCCTTGCCGGGAGATTGCTGCGAAAACATTTGAAACCTCGCCTTTTTGGCCATAAAAAATGTTGCAAAAAAAAAATCGCATCCTCTCGCCGACGAACGATTGACCGCAGGCCTTTGAAGAGTGCGCTGATGACGTCCGTCTGAGATCATCCCCGGACCGGTCGGGATTACCGAGAATTTTTCTTCCTAATGCGTTCAGCATGGCGTAAATAGAATTTGAATCTCATCAACTTGTGAAACAATGGAGTTCCGGTCGATGAGTTTCTACAAAATATATTCCGGCACTGTTTCAGAATCGATTTGGGACACATTAAAGAAGTGTTGAATCTTGCTCAATATCGGCGTTGGATTGTAATGGTATTTGGCATCAACATGATTCGAATGGTTTTATAACACTTGGCAACCGTTCTCCCAATCGCGAACGAATTGCAAGTGAAAGGTGAAAGATTCCTCTTCCTATCTCTTCTGCAGCGTTATTATACGCTGACAATATATTCACTTTTGACGGGTCTAATATTTCATTTTGAGTTTTTTTTGAGTCGCACAAAAAAGCACATCTTTATGTACAATACATATATAGAGAATTTCTATACGTTCAATCTCAGCTCATTTTTTCTCCGGTACGAAGACAAGTTTTTGCAATACACTCGAGTATTTTATCGTCATAATATTTTTATATCGATTATTAATTAAATTCTAAAGGATTCTTAATTACTATTATGAAAATTAAAAAGAAATTTAAAGAAAATTCTTCATAATTAGGTCGAAAGGGAACGGAATCCACTGTTGATCTCACGAGCCGGAGCGGCGCACCGATACGTTCCGGTCATATTCAACTCATTTTTTCCACGTTAAATATATATGTGTTCTAGATTTTTGGACTTTATTTCCTTCTCCCTTCTCTTAACCCTTTTTAGGGCAAAGGCTGAAATTGGTTAATATATTAACAGTCGTTTTAACGTTTATATTTCCATGACCGTTCATAGAAATGTCAACATTATTACTGTAATATGTTGTCGAGAACGCTCTTTGGTTAATTTATTGTTATTGACAAATTCTAAAATAATTAATTTGCCCTATAAAGGTTTAACAGAGTAGGTTTAATTTTTAAAATTCTATAAACCGGCCATAAGTGGTTGTGAGTGGATGGCAAGGTTTGGAACCTGACCTACACAGCTTCACCCTGGGTACAATAGTATACCCTCGAAGCAGATTGATTCCACGCATCTAGTAAATTGGATCATAGAAAAAAGCATATTACTGATGCTTTTTTCTATGATTCACTATTCATTCATTCCACAGTCGTAAAAAAAACCTTATAAGAATGTTAGCTCATTAGGGGTTTGGCGAAAAATTCAAGTTCTAAAAGATACGTTAAGTTACATAATAATAATTTCAATACCCAAAATCCAAAATATCGTAATTTTCTAATTTTTTATGCTCATATGATCGTATGTTCTCTCAAACCCCTCTCGGCATTCTTAATTTTGGTTTTAGCATCATTGATTTTTCTTCGCATCTAATACAAATCTGTCACAGTTGAATTATTGTAGTATTCTTAACCGATCCGCAACGGCGGCTCGAAAACAAACGCGTCGTCCGAATGGGGTATAATGAAAAATATCAATATCTTATATTTTATTTATATTATCTAGTATTTTTCTACTGCCCAATATGACGCGTAAATGTCGATCGCACTGTTTCACTCGCACTCGGCACATCATACTGGATACGAGCGAGAAAAAATTGCGCATTCAGCGGCAGAAGCGTATATTATTGTTTTTATTTTTTTTCGCAATCGCGGGTAATAAAGGCCAATGATTATTTATAATATTTATACTTTTTTAGACAAATAGAAAAAGTTTGCGACATGTAGGATTTATAATAAAAGTTAAAAGTTAAAATAAAAGTTAGGGCCGCAAAATGACCTCTTCGGAACGGCTAGGTTAATAACGACTGCAGTAAAAAAATGCAGTTAAAGTCCACGTGGCAAAATTGATATGGTGCGTGAAATCAATTCGCCACGAATGTATATTTTCTAATCGATTTCGAGTATTTTGAAATAAAATACATACTTTTCAGGCTTTTTATGTATAATTCAGCATACTGCATTGACTCCCTGTCATTGATTCATGATTCTTCATATAGCTTTGAACGAATTATTGTTTAGGGACATGAATATTTAGCATCAAAAGCTTGTTTTGTAGCTCATTTTGCTCCTATTCGAGTAAAACCAATATCATAAACAGAAAAAGGTGGTTGACATATGAAATTAGGCAATAAGTTCTAAAGTTTCTAAAAATTGTTAAAGTATATTAGATATTCGTTCTAATTATGGAATGTGCTAGAACCGCGTTATTTTAAGACCGCCTAAAAAGATTATCGGATAAATAATCAGACGCAAACGCAAAAGATTGCGATCAAAGCCGCGTTGTATAATAGATTTTATGTTTTTGCATCATTATGAGAATGTCATTGCTTTTTTATGGTCCAGAACGAGATATCGTTCAACTTTAATCTCATTCTTGTAAACAAGTCAGAGTGTGAATGCAAATTAGAACATTAAAAAGACATTTAGCATTGACTACGATTGGTCACGTGTCTCGACGGTGTTTTTATTGGGCTCTAGATTATTGAATTGCAATTCTGCGTATTCCATTCTGGCCATTGTGCGCGAGAACACGCGTGTCCAGATTCTTTAACATATTAAGCGTCCAATCTGAATGTGCTTAACATATTTCAATAACGTTTGTCAACGGTCAAGTCCTTGCCGCCACTCTCTGTACAAGAGGTGGACCGCGACAAATGCTGGGGTGATTGAGCGTCCACGCAGCACGCGGACGCAGCCGACTATGACCACGATGCATTGTGTGATTCGAAATGGACCATGTACTTCAATTCCACCTATGTCTGATATGTTAATTATGCATTGTTGGCGATTCGGCGATGCTAAGGCATCGCTGCACGCTCCCCCGTGACCTCTGGGATGAGTGAAGCACTTTGAATCAGAGTGAACTCTGCTTTTAATGAGTCAAATATTAGAAGAAGCATCCTACTGGCATTTAGAGAACACTATATATCTCTATCCATCTTTAAGCAGTGTATCCGTCTTCAAACGAGGGTCAAAAGAAGTAATGTGTAAGTAAATGCCATCTTCAAAAATGGATCATCGAGAGCATATACTGCATTATGAACAGCTCGGGCATTTCTTCTTCAAACACGATGTTTGATTAATTATGATAATTATAGTTGAAGCTACAACAATCTGTTCTATATTACGGTGTGATAAGATCTTGATATTCATCGGTCCATCTCACTACAATGGATGAATCAGCCAGACCATTTTTTTCCGTCCCCCGTGTCGCATTCCATCCGTCATATGGCACATATCGTTCGGGATCCCTAACCCATTGTGAACGGCCCGTAAAATGTTATGGAAACTTGTCTTCTGTGGTAAGGTCTGCATACCACAACCGGTCGGCCTAGAGACAACAGCTCTAGGCTTCGCAGAGAGAGTGGATATGTTAATAGGACTCTAGCATTCTTCTAACGCCCGCCTAGGAAGATTCGGATGATCGAAAAAAATGATAATGACGATTCTGAATTTTTGATAAATTGTACGGCGCGCTGTTTAATCAGCCGCTGTGGACGTGTGTTGTTTTCGGATCGGTTATAAATATTTAATACTCAAAAATATTCGCTCGGAATTTTTGAGATATGATTCATTGCTTCGATTGTGACATGAGGTATTTTTTTTGGACATAATATGTGCGAATATCTATAAAATGTGTATGTACTCGTGCGTGTTTATTATTATTCGAGCGCATCTTCGACTAATAATAATAATAATGCGAGTTAAAAATACACATGGTGTTGATTTTTTTTGTATGCGATCTATGATAATAATAATAATATTGGTCACTGCATATAAAATACGTGAGGTATTTTCGTGTGACTAATATTTATGTAAAATTGGTATGCATTAGATGCAAAAGGACATATAACTAGATAGACCAGAAACCTTTACATTGCAAACACATACGCGCAGCCATGTCCTTGTATTAATATGTCCACGGCATCGATTGCATTGTTTCGCAGCATTGCCCTGTTCAACATCCTAATGTATGAGTATACATATTGCCAAATTTGTCGATGGTGTTTGGTTGTTTACCAACTTTCCATGTCACGTAAGCTGCAGCCGCTCAACACTTTCGCTGCGG
Organism: Philopotamus ludificatus; assembly: GCA_022495035.1. NCBI lineage: Eukaryota > Metazoa > Arthropoda > Insecta > Trichoptera > Philopotamidae > Philopotamus > Philopotamus ludificatus. Next base: position 13,995 of record JAGXCT010034842.1, read on the forward strand.
CCCAATCAATCACTGCACCTCACTGCGACCACTTGTTGCGCCAAAGACCAAAACGCATTTGAATTTTAGACGTAGTCTTGCGCATTTTCATGCATATATGGCATTCGAATCGGTTGTGCCAATTCAATCGCGCAAAAAAAGACTTTAATGGTTGCCCAACATCTCGGCTACCGTGTATGCGTTGCTTCAGAATTCCGCATGAATGAAAAGATCGACTGTTATTCTTTGATAAATCAGTCAAGTGCAAATAAAACCCTTTCCCCTTTGAATGTATGCAACAAAAAAAAATTGCAATGAAAACTTGTATTTCCCGTTTTCTTCTATTATCTTTGTTGTGAAGCAAGGTCGTTATGCTAGAGATTGTTCTGGTGTCTGTTGAACACAGCGACTCTCAACAGCGTTAGAATATTTTTTTACGGGTATAAGTCAGAAGTGTTGTGGACTCCTACTCTTTCGTTCTTCAAGTGACCCCCCAAAAAACGAATAATCTCTATCCATATCGTATGTCTTAATCCCACTTTTAAATTGACTGGCAAGTCTTATTATTCATAGCAATAATTGTTTAGAGAGTTAGATGTTGTTAGTCCAAGAACTTGAAGGCGAGCAGGACTACATTGTGATTCACTGATCCTCATCTAGGTTTCAGAAGATGATCCATGACATTGCGGAAAATTTACCAGCATTTATCTTTATATAGTCAACCCTCCTATAACGTTTCCTGTAAAACGCTGTGTTCTACAAAATTCTAATGTTTTTAAGGTAAATTTAGATATTTCTCTTTTCAATGTTCTACTCAGTGGACCAAATTTATTAGCCCTAAAAATTTAGTCTATCTTTTTTTTAATCTGATATCAGATCAAACTTTATAGATACTTCTTATTTATTTTTCTAATGAATATCACTTTTAACCCATCCGTCACGGCGGCTCGAAACCAACCGCGTCTTTCGAAGGGGGTCTATTTATAATGGAAAATAGACCCCGAGCATTTCAAGTCAAGATATTGATGAAATTTACATCAATATCTAAATATTTATCAATATCGAAAAAAGGATTATTCTAAAAATATTTGGTTTTTGGCTTTATTTATTTTTTCAAATAATTAATATGACGCGTAAATGACACGCACAATCAGCGATGTCTCGTCGCAGACTGAGGACACACCGCCGACGTTTCACTCGTACTTGGCAGATCGGTACCGGATGCGAGCGAGAAAAAGCAATGCGCCCGTGGCAACAGAATCGAATTGTTTTTTTTTTCGCAATTGCGGACAATTAGGATTTATATTAAAAGAGTTATTCAAGAAAAAATTGTAAAAAAATATAATTAGAGTAACTCATAGTTTCGAATAAAAGTGGACAGAATGGAAAAGGTTGAAGCTTTTTTTCTTGAGTTTTCTTGAGCAGGGATTGGCCTTGCCTTCCACTATTGGGATAATTAATGAACAATAATTATACTTTTTTTGAAATTTTAAGGACATAATTGACAAAAAATATTAATTGTGGTCAAATGTAAAATTAAGGAAGTATGAGTACATGATTATTTACATTGTTTTTATGGGTGTTTAGTTGAGATTATGAATAAAGAACGATAAACTTAACCTTTTTTCTTGACACCTTGTTGTTCAACAGTTAAAGGAATAAATGTTTTGCTTCTTTCAGTGAAAGCTTATTTATTAAAAAGTCTGGGACTTACTTTAAACTTGTTCTTCATTACATGGTGATAAACTCACCGTTACTATTTTCTAAAGTTGATTAAAATAAATTCCATAACCAGCATGTGCTAGTTATTTTAACTCTAATTATTTGAGCGCAAATTAATATCCACTCGATTACGGTCCGTATCACCGTGGTGGGGGTAAGGCGAAGCGTGATGCGTCTCGCACGCAAGCATGCCAACATCAATACAATAGAAAATAATCGAGCGTCTAGCCTGTATTTTACCAATTATTTTGTTAATATCATATTCGTGCACGCAGATAAACGACGAGATAAACACATACGAGCTTGTAGACAATCCCACGTGTGATTGCACTATAAAGTACAAGGTGCACACGTGGGTGTTTCGACGCCGAGTCAAGTTTCACTTTCGATTATAACATTTTCTTTACACTCGTTCCGTTAAAGACACACTCAAAGCCGTTGAATTAATTAATCTCGGAGAATAATTATTGAAATTAATTTTTTGATTCAATGGATTTTAATTATGCGCTCGTCCATTAAGTTAATCATAGTCAATTATTAGTAATAATATTTTTTTAGTATTTTTTTAGCTATATTTAGTTAAACGTGGTGTAGTCTCGGTCCAAGTTGCCTAATATTCCATATTATTGCATAACTTTCGATAATGGTGATTCGTATAATTGATTATATATATTTGGAGCTTGCAATGCAATAAAAATATAATTCGATTATTTTTTATTAATAAATTATTCCCGATTATTGTGACTGTATTTATTGATTTGAGTACTGTATATATGATTAACTGCGAAAATACGAGGTATATATAGATATGAACCTTTTCCCTTTAAATGTCTAATGAAAAAGGATTAATTTGAAATGCAAAAGGTTAATTTGATTTACAAAAGGGTTAATTTGAAGTGAAAAACCTGTATAGATTTTTAGCAAGAATATTATTTTGCTGTATTTTTCAGGAAAATAACACTTTTTAGTACTTAGACATGCTTATCAAAAATCGAATTTTATTATAAAACCTTTCCTTTGTTGTAATAATTCAGAGAGCTTTATTTATGTACTATCAATATAAAATATATATAGTCGTATAAGTACTGTTTTTTTTTAGAAAGGACTATATTTTCTTCTTCGAGTACCTTGTCTGATTTTGGACGTATGTGATTTACTGATCCTTGTTTTTTCGGCTAATTTCGGCCACTTTTTCCTCTACGATGGTCCACAGAAGGAGATATTTTGGTCCATGAATGATGTGTCACGATTGAGGGGGTCTATCGGAGACCCCAAGCATTTCAAGTCAAGATATTGATGAGTTCTTCATAAATTTTGCCATTTTTTTGAAAATTGATTATTCTAAGAATAAAAATAGTTATTTATTATATGCTTCATAATTTTTGAATTTTTAAACTAATCAATATGACTCGTAAATAACACGCACTCGGCGATGTCTCGCCGCGTACTGAGTACACACCGCCGACTGAGTTCTCGCGACAAGTGTCGTGTCACTAGTACGTTTCACTCGCACTTGGCACATAATTTTTCCTCCACGATGGTCTACAGAAGTAGATATTTGGTCAACGAATGATGTGTCCAAAGTACTCAATTTTACGGTGTCAAGAAGCTCCTTACGTAGAAGTTGAAGGACAGTGATGAGTGTTTACTAAATTAAATAATTATTCCAAACAGTTACATACGTTTTTTAAAATAAAATCATACATTTAACGACATCTTGATTTATTTAGAGATCATAAAATCCATAAACTATATCTATTGCTTAAAGGAATTCCGGATTCTTAGAAATATAAATTATTAATCACATAACTGTGATGGGAAATGGTAATATTACCAGAGGCGGCTCGTTCATATACACTGCAGAGCTGCAGCACCCCCAAGCGAATTGAGGAAAAATATCTATTGATTGTATATTATGTATATTAAAATACAAATGTGTTACGCCGCGCGGTGTAGAGCAAGAGCGCTGTCTGCTCCTCGGCGCTATCAGCGTCGTGTATTGGATAGATGCGGGGTGGCAGCGGGGTGGGGGAGATCTCGCCACTCTTGAAATATACTTTTTTTCAATTTTGAATCTGGATACAAACATCTCCAAAAATTTAGAGCATGAGCTACCACTGAATATAACTCTATTACGATGCGTATCTGGATATTTAACACTCGTGGCGGATTGATTTCACGCATCATTGTTTTTTTTCAAAAATGATCTCGATTAAATATATGGATCGTTCATTACATAAAATAACTATAAAATATTGTCGCATATTTTTTTTAAATGTCGCCATTCAATCAAGGACATATTTTTTATTATTAAATTTGTCGATAAAAATTAATTAAACGGTGAAAACCCTGTGAAATCAGCTACTTACAAAATATATCTATTTTTTATGTGGGTTTTACACTTATCTGACTTTGATGTATAGGATTTAATTTTTTATGCGATTATTTCACGTATCCTTGTACTAATCTGATTAAGTTCCACCTACACGATATATCGTATTAGGCAAAAAAAAATATATTTTCATAGTTTTAAACCTAAAAAGTATGTACATATTTGATTTAGCGGAGATTTGTTCAAGATCTAGTCGAGATTGTTTACATATTTCGTTTGAAAGTAAAAAATAATAATAAAACAAACAAGAACAAAAACGGCACATCCACCTGTTCGATCGATGCGACGCTGTTCCACTTGCGCTGAATTATTGGAAATTTTTTTATTAAAGCAGCAGCTTTTTTTACACGAGAAAGTTAACTGGCCACCATTTAATAAACGCGTGTCCATACAATCACTCGTTATCACTTTATGTGGGACGTATCGATATTTCGGCCATACCACTTTCTTGGTCCAAATATCCATCTGCATTCTTCCTTGGGCGCGTGGTCGAAGAGACGCGCAGACTCAGGGGCTCCGGCGCCTCGGGGCTGCCGCATGAATGGACTCATGCTCCGGAAACGTATCGAGTCATCGATCGATACGTTCGTTATATCGATATTATTTATTTAAATATATAGGTATCGGAGTGTGTTATGGCTGAAAAAAAAAACGGTAGATGTAACTAGCGAGACTAGTTGGGATTAAACGGCTAACTGTACTTCGGACATCGGCCTTTTATTATGCAAAACGGTAGCATTTTTTTGAAGACTCTGGCCATTTTTCATTTTCGGCTCGTATGCAAATTGGCACACATGTCAAATAAACTGAAAATTATTTTGACAATGACAGTAATCACTGTTCGAATTTGTGATAAATGTTTCGTAGCGACACCGATACGTGTGACACATCGTTCTGGCAATACGTCTGCATTTCTCTTCTGAAATTTTGTATTATTACTGATAATTTTCTGGTGGATATGCCGGTTCACTCGATTGATATAACCCTGATATTTTTAGAAACTTATTTCGGCACACAATCCATGTTTAACTCTTCAGAAAAATCTACTGCTATCCAAATGCATTTCTCTCAGTAAAAAATACGGCTTGTAAAAACACATTTTTCTATAAAAAATGCAAAAAGTATCAGCAATCAATTGAATACTGCTGTCGTCTTAACCTAGACGTGCCGATGGTGTCTATTTGGGACCCCAAGTATGCAATTGCGAAAAAAATAAAAACAATATTCGTTTCTGATGCCATGAACGCCATGTTTTTTCTCGCTCGCATCTGTTACGACGTGCCAAATGCAAGTGAAACGTACTTGTGATACGTGGCGTGAAAATTCAGTCGGCGGCGAGACATCGCCGAGTGCGCGTGTCATTTACGCGTCATATCAATTAGTTAAAAATCCAAAATATTCACTAAATTATAAAGAATATCATGGATAACTATTTTTATTCTTAGAACAATACATTATTTTTCACAGTGAATAGAACCCATCGGGCGATGCCGGTGGTCTCGAGCCGCCGTGACGGATCGAATAAAAAAGTTATTAGAGAAAAATCAAAAACTTGGGGATTCCAATAGACCCCCTTCGGCACGGCTAGATTAAATAAGATAATCATAATCCAGTAACACTGTGGTATATATCACGCTGTATTTAATATAACTATTTTTATAAATATATCGATGGATTAAACTCTTAAATTCGGATAAAAACATATTTAGACATTTAATTAATTTCGTAATAATAATTTGTAAAATCGCTGACAAATTTAGAGAGTATCAAATTCTGATTTTGCCACGGGCGCGATGTTTTTTTTCGCTCGCATCTAGTACGATGTGCCAAATGCGAGTGAAATGTACTAGTGAAACGTTTGTGAGAACTCGGCGGCGTGACCTTTGTCTACGGCGGGAGTTTTATTAATATATAATAAGACTCTATATTAATATCTTGACTTGAAATGCTTGGGGTCTATTTTCTATTATAAAAAGACCCCCTTCAGACGATGCGGTTGTTTTTGAGGCGCCATGACGGATTGGTTAGAGCTTACTTGCGCGACAAAGAAGTGATAATCACACGAAACAAATCAAAACCATAAGAATAATATTTTAGGAATATCATGTAAATTTATTTTAATGTAAGAGGGCCATTTCTGATTAGATGAATAAATTTTATGATGTGATAATCAACTATAGGATTGTTCAATATTTTTTTTTCTTCTTTTCTACTTTTTATCTTATCCGAGTTTGTACTTTTTCAGTTCTAGAGTATAGTTCTAGTCATAAATAAGAATACGATGCAAAAATCATTTAATCCCTCTTGGAAATTACTCAAAAATCGTTCTTCGACCAAATCAACATTTTAATTAACCATATTTGTAGCAATTTAAACAGAAAGGATGTGGACCAAGCTAAATTCTAGACATTTCCAATCTTCTTTGGTTTTAAGATGAACAATTTTGAACGTTTCGTATTGTTCTTTGCATGATTTAGTTGATATTTTCTATTTTCGTGCAGATAACGCTTTGGAATCTATAGGATATAACCACAGATTCTGCTCAGTTTGACTTCTTCTTCAAGTGCTTTGTACGTTTTTGGACATAGCTGATCTACTGGTCCTTCACCTGGTCACCATCGTCTGTTTTAGGCGAGCTGGAACAATTTTGGAAGTATTACGAAGCCACGACAGTTTCTTTCTTCCCTACCACCTTTCACCTTTCCCTTCGCGATGGTCTGCATACGATGATACTTTGGTCCACGATGATGTGTTCAAAGAACTTAATTTCACGGTCAGAGGAATAACTCTACTATTAGTTTTTGGTTTATTATACGTTCACTTCTATCATAATTCGTTTTCATTTTGTAGATTTCTTCATTTACTCTAGAAACCTCAAATATTATTCTGCTAAAGTTATCGAATTTGCTTCTAGAATCCATAATATGCTTTTTGTCGATAGATTCTTCTGTTTCCGGTTATGAAACGTGTTTTTATTTCTTCAATCACTGGACATATATTTCGTTTTGCCTTCATTCGCTTCCACAACGAATTAAGCAACTACGTATCACTAGCAAAAAATAAATTAAATTGCATTTACATAAAAAAACGAGCATTACCTAAGGTTTTATATCAAAAACATATGATTATCTTTCTAGTAAACGTCATGATTGAAACATTACATCCATATCTGCATGCAAACGCGTATCGCATCATAACTGAAAAAAAAACAAGGACGTTTAATTAAATTTATATCGAACGATCTTGCAAAAACATGCGACACAATTTTGCAACAGATCGATTTATAATCGCAACAGGATGTCAATATGCTGCGGAGAAAGGTAGTTAGATGATCGTGTTACTTCTTTCGTTGCGACCTTCACTTTATTAATATGTGATCAATTTTCTTGACCGCAATACGAAATGAAGAGGAATCTACTAATTGCAAGAGAGCTAATACCGATTTTAACCTTTCGCAATCGCACGTAATGATGATGATCAGATGATTCGAGTTTGGCGTTGCAGATCGTCGTAAAATGTTACTGCAATCGACGAATTGTACCATTGTGCTAATTGTTAAATTGAAAAATAATTAAAAACAAGATCAATCTGTGTTACAATGTTGGCTACGTATTTTATGGCTCTGCTTTCACTCTCGTTTTCATACCGTGTATGTCCATAAACATTTTATTGCTTTATACAGTACTCGAGTACGTGTATACATATACGATTACATATGTATTCAAATTATTATTCTTAATTCAGTAATATTAAATAGAATATTTAATCCTGTATCGATAATATAATGCAGGCCGTTTACGTTTTCTATTATAGTATTTTTTCTATTATTATATTTTGCATGATGCAAAACTGTAATAATAGAAATAATTGGATTATTATACCCTTGTCGAGCCGGAGTAATCATTATGTTCGGTGTTATGAAAGTTACGTCCGCAACTGACGCCTGTAGTTTAGACAACAGGTGTCTGTTGACGTCGTCTAACACGCCGTCTCCCATCATTGTTTGTATGAACCGTCATGTTTCTTAGTATGTACAAACGTACGTGTCACCTGTTATGCTCGATTCATATTTTTCAGAAGTGAGCCAATGAAAAATTTCACAATTTCTCATCCGCTCGGACAATTCCCACATTTGTTTTTCGAGTCTGTTGGTCCATTATGATCCGAGACGTGAGTGAAATCTGTTTTTTTAGGAAGTGACCTCTGCACCCGACCGACAATGCGTTCTGGGCTAAAAGCTGCTAATTCAGAAACGGCTCTTGCGCCACCTATGAGGTTTTGCAGCCGGCGAGAGATCACAAAGGCCGCCGGCCAATTGCAGTGATTAATCTTGGCCTTTCACTGCTGAATTCGTTGGTAGCATGACCCTGATCAGTGAAAAATATGTGTGTCAACTGATAATCGATATAGTTTCTGTAGGAGCCGTTGAAAAAAATGTTGGTACTCTCAAAAAACTTAAAATCGAATGATATATGATGAAATTTAACTAAAAATTGACGAATATCTCAATAAACTCATCATTTTTTGCAATATGTCATGAAAAAAAATTGATTTAAATGAGATCTGAAATAAAATAAATATTCAGAGTGAAATCAGATGAATAAAAATATAGAAATTTCCACTGAATAAAGCATACAATTTATGAATGAACTTGAAAATAATAAAATAACTCCATACCACAAAATTTATAAAGATCTCTCAGTCAATTGTTTCCAAATCATATCATCGAATATAAATCCGCGTCATCCAAATGAGATCTCTGAGACTTGAAATGCTTGGGGTCTATTTTTCATACTAAATATAATCCATCGGGCGACGCCGTTGGTTTCGAGCCGCCGTGAAAGATTGATTAAAATTTTTTTTGGATACCAACTCTTATACGCTGTCGTCTTAACCTAGAAAAAAATAAAAACAACAATATTCGCTTCTGTTGCCACGGACGCGATGTTTTTTCTCGCTCGCATCTGGTACGACGAGGGCGGAAGATCGCCGAGCGTGCGCTGTCATTTACGCGTCATATCGATTAGTTAAAAATCCAAAATATTCATTAAATTATAAAGAATATCATGGATAACTATTTTTATTCTTAGAATAATTCATTTTTTTAAAGATATCGAAAAAGAATTCACCATTATCTTGACTTGAAATGCTTGGGGTCTATTTTTTATAGTGAATAGAACCCATCGGGCGACGCCGTTGGTTTCAAGCCGCCGTGGCGGATCGATTAAAAACGTTATTAGAGAAAAATCAAAAACTTGGGGTTCCTAATAGACCCCTTTCGGCACGGTTAGATTAAATAAGATAATCACAATCCAGTAAAATGTGGTATATATCACGCTGTATTAATATAACTATTTTTTATATTTTTATAAATATATCGATAGATTAAACTCTTAAAATTGGATAAAAACATATTTAGTCATTTAATAAACTCCGTAATAATAATTGTCAAATTTAGAGAGTATCAAATTCTGATTTTTATTACTGATTCTATTTTTACGACGTCAAAAACGTTCGTTGTTTAGCATTCAAAGGGTTAAAAATTTAAATTTCATTGTTAATGCATGTTAGAGTAAATAATCCGGGAATCTCGGGATCTCTTCTAGTAAAACATATAAATCCCATAAACATTAAATTAAATATATTTTAATTAAATTAATTAATTAAATATACAATGAAAATGTTTCATACCACTGACACAGTGAGGGTGTGGCAAATTAATTAATATTTTATTGTCATTTATAAAATCTGAAATGATCGTTGATTAGCAACAATCAAAGGGTTAAAATATCTTATTTTTTTTAAATAAATATGTCGATTTTCTCCATTTCTCCCATTAATTCATAATCGAAACCAGTAAATCGTCGAATTAATAGACGTAGAAACTCATTGATTTTTAATCAATAAAATAATTGTTCAATTAATATCATGACGTCGATTTAGATAAAATATCGATAGGCGCTAAGTGTAGCCGAACGGATCTTCTATGGAATAATGATGGAGCATTTACTGGATTAATGGCGCCTTTTATTCGATAGTGAATAATCAATGGCTTTTAACAATTTCGTATATATGTTTCCATTAGTTCGATTCGTTAAGGATTTCTTAACTATGTGATTAAAGTCGAATTTAACGCATGTCGTTGTTGCGCAAGAATTGTTTTCCATTTTTCGGGCAAAAAAATAATCAACATAACCTGCAAAGTGTGGACATTTCGTTCAAACGTCAAACGAACAAGATGGCGGCCGGTCAATGTCGTTTTTTAATTTCGTAATCATAACAGCGAAATTTTCGTCCATATTCGGATATTATCCAGCCATTGTGATTGGCTTCCGCAAATTGTGCACGATGACAGTGTGTGGCAAAAGTTTCACACGCGAATTACAAATATGGTAATTTTTCATCACAATACATTCATTTAATTGGAAATAATTAATGATAAAGTAATTATGTACGGGCGATACATTTTGGCACGTGAGTGTGTTGAATTTTGGCGAAAACTTTCTTTATTATATACATTTCTACATAATTGCAATCCGTCGATGACATCCTGTATTATGTAAATTATCAAGTAGAATTTCATTTATATAAAGAAAGCGTCGATGCGAACGACCCAAGGATTTTATTAGCGCTAATATTATTTTTTTATGCAGTGAAAGTATGAATATCATCGATTATTCCGATGCATTCGTATGAAATCGTTAAAAATTTTAACGGATTTTTTTCACAAATTCAATTATGCGTTTTTATTGCAGAATTAAATGTCCGATTTTATAACAGCACGAATTGTAACAACTGTTTTATTATTATTTATATATTTTTTTTATTCAAACATGTTTTACTTATCCATTGCATTGCTTTCCCAACAGTCGTGACATGCTACTTACGACGTTTTATACCGCGTTTCATAATTTTCACAATAGAAAAATAGTTTCATTATTTATTGCGATTTGTTAACAACAGATGTGATGATTGTTTTTATCAGCTTGTACTCATTAAGAGCTGTAAATTAAATGAAAAAATGTGCGATTGTTGTATCTTTTTGATATTGATGCCGCATATGAGCAAAAAGCGGTTGATTGGTGACTTTTACTTCTTAGACAGGCTTGATCGGAACCTGTATTGAATCATAAATGCAATAAAATTGATTAAAATGTGTTTAGTCATAAAATTACATACGTACAAATCTAATGGATAAATCGTGATAAAATATATACATTTTCGAGTTTCAACGCAGTACAAATTATCTTATGAAATATGTACAAATAAAAAGATACCAATTTTCGTATAATAGAAATTGGGTCTCTGGTACAAAAATTTATATGTTATTCAACCTCTTCAAAGGTTAAGCGAATTGCGACATTATATAATCAAGATTTCGCAATACATTTTTGTTTATTATTAGGGAGACCTAAAGTAAGCCGCATGTCATCTATTTATGTCATACAAATCCCCCTTTCAAAAAAAATAATCGGTTTAGAATTAAAATACTCGTTGTTTTTAATTTCGAATACGCATTTCTCTTTATATGAGCTTCTTTATTCATCATTAATTATCTTGGCATAGCTCATACGACGTCAAAAACCCATTTAATTCGAACGTCATGTTTTTCATTGTAGTAACATAATAATTTCAACAGTTTTACGCGGAAAACTCACTTTAAACACGACATAATTGGAAATAGTCAAAAAAGACAGTTGATACTTTGAAAAATCGGAAATAAAAAACAAACGCAGATGACTAGGATATTTTTGTAGCTTTATTTTGATACTTAATATGGAATAAGTTTTCTTAAAAAATAATTAATAACTATTAATAAAATATAATTTGGTTCGATAGATGCGAGTCGCCCTGTACTTTGAGGGGTACATTTTATTCGCGCATTAAACGCGTCAGTATATGCACGTACAGTATATGTAGTATAGTACATACGCACGAAATGTGTAATACATTAATTAAATATTATAATTGATTATAGATATATTTAAAAGGTATTTTTTTCCTTTATCATATATGGACGATGTCTTCGATGACCTTGATGACTGGTTAAGGTTGTCTATATGAATATACATAATTAGCAATTCAAATATAAAATAACAAGTCATCGTTACTTTTTATTATAAAAAAATATATGTTTTCATCTTAGATAAATATATAATATCACTATCTTTGCATATATTAATCATGGTAACGGATTTTTCGCATTGATAACTTATTTATGATGTCTATCGACGGTGTTTTGATGTAAAATTCGGAATTTTTCGTGTGTGTAGGTCACGGTGTTGCATTATATTCAATGGGGAGACGGCATTCTTCGACTTGTATCGCGGAAACACCTGACCACTTTCCAAAATATGCATACGACGAATAAGGCTATAGGGTAAATTGCAATGTGCTATTTTTTCGGTTAATATTAGGGAGGGGGACTCGCACTTAATTACTTTTTGCTTTCTGCCATCTATTTATTAAACCATAAATCCTTTTTATGTAAAATTCGGTTGGGTTTTGAATCAAAATAGCCGGAAAGAGCCGGTACTACCTCGTTCGATTTTTTCAACTTTTTGTCTTTCAAAATATGTTCCATCGACCGGAACAGATGGTAATCCGAAAGTGCCGGATCTGGTGAATATTATGGATGCAATAAAGTGTCCCAACTGAGGTCGTTCATTTTTTTTCGCGTTAAACTCACACGAAGAAGGGCGTTGTCGTATTGCAGGATTATTTTACGGTTTTTCACTATATCTGGCCTCTTGATCGTTTAGCCATATTTAAACAATTCAATAATAAATTAATCCTTTTACATCACACCATATAAATAACAAACAAAAAAATGGATGCAGTCCTGCTTTTGTGTTTTATTTTTTTTATTTTTGTGCTGTGTTACCATTGTTTTTTTTTTCGTTACGTTTAGGTAGAGAATCCATTTCTTATCTTCAGTAATTAAAACTCGAAGAAACGGGCAGTATGGCTCTTTTTCATGCAATAATCTGCATATGCTGATACGTTCCATCTTGTTGCGCTCAGAAAAATCATGCAGGTCTTAAACACTTTGTCATTGAATTCTTTGATCAGGATACGGCGATCTTACTAGATAATTTTTCGGGATCATTTTTCTAATTTATGTTCCATAATTCATTTCTTTACATTAACGTTGCGATTTCTGACCATAAATAAATATTTCTCGAGGCTTCACTGGATTTTTTTTCATGTGAAACTGCATCAGACTGTTTTTTAAAACGACATTATTTCTGGGTACTTATAATATATAATACGGAATTAAAGCTGTTAATAAAGCTCATGAACTCGGTATTATTAGATCGTAGATAGCTTGTTTTATTTATTGGCTTCCGGTCACTGACAGAGTGAATTCAACGAACGGTAACAAAGAAAACCTGAGTCATCCTGCGGAATATATATATAAAAAAATACTGTCTACAACCTTTTTTTTTTATCGTACCAATTTAAGAAACAAGCCATCAAACTACATATTTTAATTTGCCCAATTATAATTTATAATGTTTATTCATGGGAAACAAAAAAAAAATAAATAAAAAAATGAGCCAATGTAAACTTTCAATACCCATCAAACGGTCAAGTGAAGATCTTTTTTTTTCGTTAATAAACAAGTCGAGCTTACATATGTACACGCATGATCCATACAATTCGTTTTCAATGGACATAAAAGACTTGTTGGACGTTCGAAAGGCTGTGTCATTTTTTTTTAGAATGTAAATAGCGATATTTCGCATTATTATGCAATTATTTTATACATGCCGCTGAAACGTAGTATCCTCATTCATTTTTATAATGTGTCACACAAATTCGCATATATTTTCGAATGCAAATTTGACCGTGACCCGTTCCGAATAAATTATTGCCAAAACATACTACGTCTGACCACTATGAGGAAAATTCAATTGGAAAACAAATATTTAAATAATATTCATAACATACCTTTTTCATTTAAAATAAAATACGAGAATAATGTGTTGAGATTACGAAATGTCATTCCGAGAAATTACTCAATCGTTCGCTTATTTAATATTAGTATCAAAGCAAAGGTTTGGTAATAACCATTATGTACATTAAGAATAATTAGCGGCAGAAACTAGTTATCTTACATTGCCATTGCATATTTCGTATATTGGTCTCGTTTTGTGTCCATATGTTGATTTTAATTTTAAAACCAGTTTAATAATGATATTTATGAACATTTGCTTTTGTATGATAATTGAAAATACAATGGCACAACATAATGCATTTAAATTTTGCATAGCAATGGCGCATTTTAAATAAATAAATTGATTTAATCCATATAACGTCCATCACATGATAGGTAATCCCGAAATAAATCCACGCTTTCATATTTTTTGTTGTGTTATTCGTCAGATTTAGTTTCTGTATCATACATTTTATTTTATTATTAAGGGTGAAATGTCAATGCCTGAAAACAATAAAATATTATTTAAGAAATCACTAGTATTTTATGATCAGGCCTTAAACGCTGCAGAGGTGAAAAACCCACCAATGTGATTTATGGACTATTTCTGAATGAAAACAGATATTAATTTTGGTTTTAACGATTTAAATCAGGTGATAATTAATTACAGGACGTCACTAAATCAAAAGGACCCTCAATATTTAATAACGAAATAGTGGAATACCTAATTGAAGTGTGGACATTTTTAATACGCCTCCGAATAGTAAGTAAGATGGGGATTTGGGAGCAGAAATTAATTAAGGGGATTGAAAAACTAGTTCTTTCCGAAATACCTAATATTTTTAAAACGTTTATATTATTAGAAAATCCCAGGATTTTTTTAAAAAAAGCTCAATATGTACTACACATATTCAGGTTGGTTATTAATTTGAATACTTAAAATGCTTTTTAAAATTGTTTTTTATTAATCAAAAAAATTATGCAACATTCTTTTATTATTTTTAAAAAATCGTAGAGCTTGACTTTTTGTGGGAATATGCTCTGTTTTAATCTCAGGAAGAGTTTGACCCTTGAAAAAATGATAATTCAATTTGAGATAGTGAAATTATAAATTTTAAGGAACTTTGGGGGGTCTAAAATTATGTCTAGGGACTGTACAATATACTCATTATACATAAAATAATTATTTTAGTAAAATTTACAGGAGCAATAGCCTCTACATTTTTTAATTCCAAAAAATCTAGTAGTGCTTTTTGCTTAAGAAAAGATGTTTATGATGATAAATATAAACAAAGATGATCCTCATGTACCTCGGTTTTAATATAATACGATTCGCAGGAACTCTCGAATCCATTATAGAAAACCGCGCTATAGGAGGGTTTATTGC
>JAGXCT010034842.1:30155-44753 GCA_022495035.1 Philopotamus ludificatus
ATATTCCTGAAGATGATAAAATAAAGCGTTTTCTTATCATTAAGGAGGTAAAGACACAATTACTGAGGTGTTAATCGTCATCCTGAAAATTATTTTTGAAGAAACCTCGTATTTTAACAATACTAAGATTTTAATTTTATTGTAAATAATTTCTTAAATAGCTTATTGATACGTAAATGTATAAATTTACTTAATAAAAATATTAAATTGAACACATCTGCTATATTTTTCTTTGCAAAAGTCTCAGGAACGTATCGCATATATTTAAATAAAATACTTTTCAACGCAAAATATTGAATATTAACTGTTATTTCTATCCTGTGTTGTTGAATTACGTATTATTAGGAAATCGGTTATCCACTGCTGTGTTTTTTTGTTTCACAAGCTCTTTATAGATTTCTTGATATCCAGTCAAACAGATCTGCGTTGGAAGTTTGAAGCTCTCCGCATAAAATGCTGTCCTATACTCCTAGCAAATCACAAGCCATCGAGCAGTTGTTATTCATAAATTTCGCCATCTTGTCTATTTTTTTTACCAATTGGTCATTGGATATTCTGATATAAAACTACGTCCTTTTGCGCCAATGAGCATTGTGAATATTTTCTTGCTAGGAATCGTGTTAGAATCAATACCTGATAAATCGCAGGATAGATCTAGCGTGATCTTATAGTTCGAACGGTCACATATTAATCCGCACATCGCACTTTTGAGTCGAGCCTCATCCTATAGCGAGTTTATTACCCCCGGCCATCATCTCCTTGGCCTCATTTGAACTTGCACCTAGTTCCGTCGAACATCGAAACTGCATCCGTTGCCATTCGATCGGCAAGAGATGTACAATTGGCCGTGGAAGTCGCGAGTATCGAGCCAGCTCGGCTCGGGTATCGGATAGGCCGCGAGCATAATAGAATGAGTGGTATCGAGAGTAGGGGTCAGTGTTCAGCTGGCGAGCCGGGGTCATTGTTCACCGGTGGTACAGCGAACCGAATTGCTGCCGCTGCTCGCGAGAGCCTCCGCGGGCGGGTTGCCCCCCTCCGGGGCGAATTCTTCCGCGGTGCCTCGGGATGATTGGTCTGGTCTGCATTCTGTCAGCCTTTTTTTCGTCAATCGGACCCATTTGTCGTTATCTAGATGCTGTAACAACTTGATTTCATTGACGAGTCAATCCGTAGCGGGACTTGGTCGCCGAACGGGAAGCTGTCGGTGCCAATTTTTTACCTCGAATCCAGTGGCGAACTTAGCACTTTAGAGGCCCCAGGTGGAACTTCATTTTGGGAGGCCCCTCCATAAAATATGTTCACTACCCCTACACACTATAACAGGGATGAGCATCCTTTTTTATCAACGGGCAAACTTATTGTAATACAAACACTGAATAATGAACTCAATGTATCTCAATATTAACAAAATTAACCTCGTATAAAAAATATTATTAACCGACCTGTCATGGCGGCTTGAAACCATCCGCATAGTCCGAAGGGGTCTATTTACAATGGAAAATAGACCCCAAGCATTTCAAATCAAGATATTGATGATATTTTTCTAAGAAATGGATTATTCGAAGAATAATTATAGTTATTCATATGCTTCAAAATTTGGTCGATGTTTTGGATCTTTCTAGTAATTAACACTCAAGCACCCGCTGTTTTCAGGCGAAACTTACACCTAAACCCGCATCTTTTTATCGATCTTGCGATTTTGCGCGGCTCCGTAAAAAATGCTTAATAACTTTTTACTTTTGGAGATAATTTGGCCAAAATAGAAATATTATACGTATAGAATACTTATATTAGATTATTAGAATATAAGAAATAAAATTTTCGAGCTGTGAAAATGATGATTTCTTGTATTTTAGACGATAAAAAACGAATAGATATCTTTATGTACTATGTAGATAATTTTAGCATTGTAATAAAGGATGTGACGGGTTGTACCACATAAATATTCCAAAAAAGTTATTTTGTTGAATGGATAAACAAAAACCTAAATTCGTTCCAGTCGATGTGTAAGTACTGGAAAGTTTTCGATCCAAATAATCTATTAGTTCAAGGACAGTTTTCAACCATAAATTAATACATGTCATATATTTTACAAAGGGCATGCAGAGCAATGAATGGAACTGTGTCGAGTCGTAAAACTTTAAAAGAAAGCCTTTTGTATCGCATTAGATAGCACGTTTCGTGTGAATCCGCGTTAGTGCGGGAGCGGGTGTTTACCGTTTACGAAAATTTCCGCACTAGCGCGGGACCGGGTCTTTGAGTGTTAATACGACGAGTAAATGACCGCCAAATTCTTGCGGCACGCGTCATTAGTAAACGTTTAAATAGCTCTTGGCACATCGTACTGGATGCTAGCGAGAAAAACATTGGCTACAAAACGTGGCTACAGAAGAAACGTGGTACAATTTTTTTGCTAAAAAATCTTTAATGTGTTATTCCATTCTTTCCACAAAGTGGAACAGGTTAAAAGAGTTATTCGAGAAAAATGCGGTCCTAAATAGACTCCTTCGGCACGGCTAGGTTAATAGAAATACTATTAAAAAAAGTATATGATTATGGTACAAAGAGGCTGCAGAATACTAAAGACATTTTTAAAAGTCAAAATGTAAAACTTTGAAGGGCCGCACGAGAAAGTGCGGCGGGCCGCATGCGGCCCGCGGGCCGCGGGTTGCTTATCCCTGATAGGCCCTATAATGTGGATTCAACGCGCACGTTTTTTTCAATAAATTTGCATTGTTTTGGATTCAAAATAAATTTCTCATCAATTTGTGTAAAAAAAACAGAAAGAAAAGAACCATTAAATTTTTTATTGTTACTAATATTTCTTCTTTTTTTTTAGCTTCTCGATGATCGATATTAGCTTTAGAAAAATTCAGAGGCCCCCATGCAGGGCTGTATGCCGAGGGCCCCGATGGTTTGCATCGTTTTGCCTTAAGGTAACTACGCGACTGAATCCACAGATCATGATTTGTGGAACATTCAGTGTATATGGTCTGAAATATGAGCGTTAGAGTAGCAATCTGAAAAACATGCCATAGCTGGCGTTATTCATTTGTCTATTCGATGAAGGGAATCATTTTAAAGGCTGTAATTTAAGGCCCCAGGCGCGCGCCTTATGCGTCTAAGGAAAAATCCGCCCCTGCTCGAATCGCAAAGCGTTGATTGGTTTTATGACTGGATTACAATTGTTCGTAAATGCAACAATGTCTTGCAACTTTCTACGGTCAATGCAATGAAGTGTGTGATTTGCCGATTTCCATTCAGAGATGGCGACAGTGAGCAATAAATTGCAGAGTTGCCAATGGATCGGATAGATTTCAATATATAAAAAACGCATTAGAATAAAACAATTGTTTTTTTTTGATGATCAATGATGTTCAAAGTCAATGTCTTTAACACATGAAATATTTAAAATTTCTGCTTTTTCCGTGAATTTTTTATGGAATTTAATTGAATATTCAGAAAATTCGTTTTTTTTTATATAGTAGGGGGGACCAAGAAGAAATCGCGTATTTTATAAACAATACAAAAAATATATTTACTTGTTATATTTTTACACAATACTATAAAAAATGACTATTGAAGCTTTTCGATCCTTTTTTGGATTTTTTTTTGCCTCTTTTGTATATACATATTGCTTCAATTGGCTTTCAATCAATTTTTCTCTTGTGGTGTGCTCGAAGATGTGATAATCGAATGGAGTGCGGTCTGATGAATATAGAGGGTATGGTAGAACCTCCCAGTTTTATTCCTGAATTTTATTGTCACAGATAATTCTTGCTTTGTCGAGATGAATGTCGATTTTCAGTTTGTCGATACGCTTCAAATAAATTTTCACCTTCTTATGTTAGCACTTCACGGTAAACTTTGTTGTTGCATTTAGTGGCCTTGATGGCATTCGTCCTAGTGTCATTTGTCAGTTTCAACTTTTAGTTAATCAGTTACCCTTTACAATAAAATACAATATATTACACAATAATGATGTTATGCATTTAAATACAAAATTAAACTTAAATGTTGCATATAAAATACGCGATTTATTTCTGGTCCCCCTTATTATTTTATCTAGAACGATTTAAAAAGTAATCTGTATTTATAATTTTACTCATGATATTATATATTGATTCTTCCCTAAATCCTGTATGGATCCTTGATAGATAGTAGATGGATTTTGCTCAACTAGAAATGAGGGGATCTTAAAATACTTACATTTACGAGCATTTATGAGCAGTTACCTGCTTTTCCCCATTCAAAAATTGAATGGAAAATGGAATGGGAAAAAAATAAAAACAACAATATTCGCTTATATTGCAACGGGTGCGATGTTTTTTCTTGCTCGCATCCGGTACAATATGCCAAATGCGAGTGAAACATACGAATGTCTATTTTTATTCTTAGAATAATCCATTTTTAAAAATAATTTCAATCAATATCAATATCTTAAAATACTTGGGGTCTATTTTCCAATATAAATATACCCCATTCGGATGACGCGGTTGTTCTCGAGCCGCCGTGACGGATCGGTTAATCTGTTCTATATAACCGCGATAGATAAAGTCGATGTAAATGAACAATGAATATGAAATATATTCTGATTTTACACATACTGACGCATTTGTCCTTGACATATCTTGACATCTTTAGCCATATTGGATGCTTATTTTATTATTGGATTTCGGAAAGGCTTAACGTGTTTTGCTGTACTCATCGATTTTTTGTTTAAATACATTTTGGACCAAAAACCACAATGTTATGTTGGATTTGCTTCCGTATTCGTCGAACATGACCCCTGCGACTTCTTCCTATTCATAACGATGACAAAATAAGGCGTTTTCCTAACATTGAGGAGATAAAGATATAATTTGTGCAAAGCTAATCGCCATCACTATTTTTTTGTTATGAAACATCTGAAAATTTACGTAATTTATACAATAAAAATATTTAATGGAACTCATCTCATCATTCTTCTTTCTCATATATTTAAATAAAATATTTAATATTGACTGATTTTAATCGAATTGGCCACGTCTCAGTACATATCTACGTAATAGCAATTGCGAAAAAAAACGGTTAATCCGCACAAAAAGCGGCAAAATAATATTATTTCGCCGCAAAAATCTCATTTTATCATTCGATAAATATTTAATTATGCAATTTGGTAATATTTTTGATTATTTTGCGTACACGGAAGACGTCCATAAATACGGACAGTACGTGGACGCGATTCTGTGCCAAAATTGGCACGATACCCAAATTTAAGGTTAACAATGTATATGATTTTTTTTTGTGTTTGCATATAATGTCTAGAATTATTTTTGAAGGTCACGGTAAAGCACGTTTCGCTGATTATTTCGATACGCTTCCGCATTATTTGACTGTCTATTATATGGCAAATTCTTTCCTTTTCCAAAATCTCACGTTGAATTAAATAAAAAAAAATGTTTCAATGAAAAATCGTCTATGTAATCAATGCGGTTTAGAAGAAAATGTGGATATAACATGAATGTATTTTGACCGCAACAACAAGTAGGCAACAAACATGCTTAATAAATGATCTAACATAAGTTTATTTTTATATGACGTATAATTATAATTAATTTTCTATATAGCCGCATATAAATTTAAAAAAATGATTATATATTATTTTAAATCACGCTTTCTCAGACTAATTGCACTAGTTCTTACACGTTACGTTTATTTGTGTAATTGTGACAAATATTTTCGGTCATACGTTTCGTAATATAACTGCAGAGTGAATGCATTATTTGCATAAATGCTCTGCATTGTCTGAAAAATGTGATTGATGTGAAACATTCGCAAATGTGCATGTCTAAAGGGTTAACAGTTTTTTCTCTCTCTGATTTTCTTTAAATACATTTTCAAATCATTTGTTTTGAACGTCTCGTGCATTGCTAACTTTATTAAAGTGTGCAATATGACACAAAGGAATGACGCAACATTTTGCATTTATGCAAAAAAAAATATATTTAATAATTGGAATCAATATAGTTAAACTAATATTTAATCGATTGATGTTATCATATGTTATGCAGATTTTGCGTAGAATATTATTAATCATTTTTTGGAAAGTAATATTAGAATTTTGTCGTAAACGATGAACTTTTGACGACGCTTCTCCTCATAAATAATGGATTGTATTTTTAAATAAATATATTTTCGGCTGAAAAGAGAAACGTGTTGGATACATATTAAACAAAACGCGTTGCATATTATATATGTGTGTATTTAATTTTTAATTTATGAATGGCCGTTCGATGTCCGGCTGCCGTCGAGCCATTGATTCGTCAAATATTCAATCATTCCGAAACAATGAAACGTTAATAAAAATAATACATTTTTTTATCTGATATCGATAGTTCAATAACCCGCGATAACGTTACTAACGCGCTGATAATTTGCATGAAAACGTTCACAAACGACATGATTTCTAAATATATTAACTTTTTTCTTATGAATTTAAAACGCAATTATATAAAACCAAGACATTTTTAAACGAACACTTTAAATTTGATTTGATACTTAAATAACATTAATTAACCTCATTTTTAAAATTAAAATGCATATTGCATCAACGTCAGTAATCAAATGCATTTTTTTTTTAAATAAAAATATGCAATTATATTTGAACGTACTATAATTTAACGTTTCGGCCAATCAAATTTGAAGAACGCACGCACAAATGCATATATTGTGTAGTATGTCCGAATAAAATATGTAATCAATATTAATTTTTATTATTGATTATTAAGGCGTTTTGAAATCGTGTTTAAACGCGGCGTGTCGTGTGGTATGGCTTGAGGCAGCTTCTGTTGATTGCTGATCGATGGTAAACAGAGGTGTTTGACTAGAAGCAGAAAGTAGACCTCGTCATATATACATACTTCAGGTCATACATCTCTTCAGGTCATTAGAAGCATTTAACGCCTTGACAACTGGACAAGGAGAAACTAGACGCGCCATCAATGCACGCACAGTGAATAGCAAAATTATAGATCCAAGAATATTAGATCCTTAATAGTATTAAAAAAATATAAAGCGCTATTTAAAATAAACGCTAAAATCCGCATTTACCTCTTGAATTCTTTATTTTATTATTAAATAGGTATTGACTTTATTACAGATGTCTTTTTAATTTTTATAGCTCAATCTAAATCACCGAAACCTCGCAGAACACATAATTCGATAAACTTAAACAATAGTATTTGTTGCGTCACAGGCATTCAAACCAGTCTGTCGTGTTTTTAAAGAAATATTGATCTAAGCATTTTTTCTTTAATGATAAAATTAAATTAATGATACAAAAATAAAGCTAAGGAATAGTGCTATATATATAAAATTTACTCTGCAGTATTAATATATTCTAAATAATTTTACTGGTTTATTTGGGCTATTTTTTAATAAGAATTATTTTAGAAAGAGTTAAAGGCAATTTTTAGAGTTTTTCCTCTTAAATATGTAAAAATATATATATAAAAAAGCAAAGAAATAGCACGAAGGTGTGAGAATTAGAGCTTCGTTGCGAATATTCGCGAATGATTCAGTAATTAAAAATATATTATTTCAATAAATAAAATTTACTATACAAATATATTAAAAAATGAATTTATAGTAGTTTTTTTTTTTATATTTTTTAGTATTTAATGTGCGCAATTTATTACATTAAAATATTAAATCCAATAATAAATAAATCAATAATAAGAACAATACAGTTTTTTGTTGCGTTAGTGATGTTCAAGCCAGTCTGTTATGTTCTACAGAAGTTTTTCGGTTTAAACATTTTTTTCTTAAAAGGTAAAATTAAATTATTGATACAAAAATAGAGTTAAGAAATATTAATAAATAACGTAACTGGTTTAATCGTTTCAGTGCTTCGAGGTTTTAAGCTGAGAAACATTTATATATCGCTGTTTAATAAAAAGGGTTTTTCTTTCAATTGACTTTCACAAAAAAATATAGCCAGAAAATATTATATAAATAGAGCTGCTACATTGTTAAAGATAGCAATACTGGTATTCTACGGTATTCCGCGTCGTCGGTACGCAGAAACCACTGGTGTCCTTACGGCAATGAAGCGGTTAATAAGGTTTCGCTGTTTTTTTCAACATGAAATTGAGACATTTTGGGCTAATTTTTCATAAGAATTATATTATAAAGAATTACAGATAATATCCGATTTTTTTTTTCATAAATATGTAAAAAATACATAAAAATCGTACGAAGGCGAATATATTTAAATATCTGAATATCCGATATTTTGGCAAGAGATATTCGTGAATAGGTAATATCATTTAATTCAGTAAATACAATTTAAAAAAAAAACTTATTATTTTCTCATAGTGCATTACAAATTTATTTCATTAATATTGACTTAATACATTCGAAAAGCTTTGCAGTGGTATTTTATAATAGTTTTAAATATTTAAAATAAGTAATTTAATATATGAAAGCATAGTAAGTGCAATAATAAATAAAGAAATTACAAGGACAATAGTATTTGTTGGGTTATTGGCATTCAAACCAATCTGATGAGTTCTTCAGAATTTTCGGTTTAATTTACGTTTCTTTCATGTTAAAATTAAATTTATGATACAAAAATAAAGCTAAGGAGTAGCGCTATAAATATAATAAAATAAAATAATATTTACTCTGCAGTATCTTTAGAAAAATTGAGCCCAAATGCGACATGTCGAAATAATGCATTCATTTTTGATATTCGTAAACATTTACATCACGCGATTTAAATCATTGAAACTGAAACTGATTTTATTGCCTTTGATAGCAATTTAACCTTGTGATATGTCCTTCATTACATTTGAGGTCGAATATTATATTCAAATAAATTTATTAGAGTGTCATAATCTTAAAGTTGACTTTACAGATACTTTCTTTGCCTTAGCTTTGATATAAACTGACATCAAACCTTGATTTGTTCATGGTCTTCATAATATATATTTTTTTAATGTTTTAAATTGATTGTTAATTTAAAGATAATGTATTTCGAATCAGAGAATTTTTATATGACACACATATGATTTTTTAATGTAATTCTTACCGAGAATACATGTAATCAAGCTGTCTAAGCCGATGATGAATAAAGCTGTCGACCTTACACTACATTTCATTTCTATATATACGCGTATAAATAATTTCAATGAGATAAATTAAGGAAAACACAATTATAAAATATTTTATATTTATTTAAATTGTGTTTAATGCGTCCTTGCGGTCGTTTCTTGTTAAATTGAGACGTGGGTTTATACCTGAAAAAAAAGTAAAAGTACGTAATGGTTTTTTTATGATATAGTTTGTTCAGATCGTAGCGTTTGATCTTTCAAAATTGTCCATTATTATAATTTATCGCTTCGTTGTTCTCTTGCAAATAGCAAAAGTCAACATTCTCGACACCGCGAAGACATTCTTCTTCAAGATGCATCTCAGCCATGTTATTTTCATAGAAGAGTGAAAAAAACTGGTTATTGCACGAATATCTATATATTACTTTCGATCTTTGCATTTCGTGCCAATACGTCATTATGGCGTATGGTGAATCTATATTATTTTTTGCGAGATCATCTCAAGGCCCGCGATACGTTAACGGATCTCTGAGAACGAAATCGATGATTTAATACAGTGTTTATACGTATTTTTTTGCATGCGACTATAGCATGAAATTTATGGTAAATCCACAATCGCAAATTATGAATAATGCCAGCGAATATTCCCAGTGAGTTGAACGCAAGGTGAAGCAATAAACCCGTGGCGTTCGGTGAAAAAAGTTTAATACTCATTGCGGATTTAATGACGCAAAAAACAATGAAATTTGTTTTTGATTTTATGGTGTTTAGTGCACGTATGCATAAATCCCCATGACCTGTTTCCTATAGCGAATTACAGAAAAAATATTCATTCATTACATTTGTAGCGTGAAGATGATTCTCGGATCCTTCTCACGATCGTATCTGTCACGATCCTTCACAACACGTATCATCAATTGATCTATGAGATGTATCGATGGGTGTCGAAAATGTTAGTGATTGCTGATGATTGGATATTGATAGAAAAATAGATCTATTTTTTAATATATTAAATATTAAAATATTAAAAAAATATTCTCTATGAAAAAATGAGAATTAAACTTTATTTACTGAATTGAATACATTTTACAGGCAAAAAACTAGAAATTATGACAATGAAAGTATTTGCAAAGCCTATGTCAAGATTATGACAGTCTAATATATTTAATTAATTATAATAAACAACCTCAAACGTGATATCACAAGGTTAAATTTCTAACAAGATCATTACAGTCTTTATCAGTTTTAATAATTTAAATCGGATGATTTGAGTTGAATTTTTTCGCCAACTTGCTGTGGAGTAAGCATCGTTAAATGCCTCTTTTTTATCTATATAGCAATGTCCATGGCTTTATTTTTTGTATCATAAATTTAATTTATCGTGAAGAATAAATGTTAAAGCCGAAAACATCTAAAGAACACGTCAGACTGGTTTGAACGTCACTAACGCAACAAGAACTATTGTCCTTATTGTTGTATTTAATGTATTAAATTACATACTTTCATTAAAAAATATCTATTTTGTCAATATTAATAAAATATATATCTTTTAAATTGAATTAATTGTATTTTTTATAATAACTATTTACGAATACTTAGATATTCTTTCGCATTCTAACGTCTTTGTGCATTTTTTACGTATTTTTTTCACATATCTAAGAATAATGACTTAGAAATTGGCTCTAAAAGAAGTCGAAATTGTCCTAATTAAATAAGTACTTGTTTAGGACATCATACTAAAGCCTTTATCAACTTTAGTGTTAATGATTAAAATCAGGTGATATAAATATTTGAAATACCGAAAAGAAAACCATCATTTCCATACATTGTATATGTCAGTAAATATTATTTATTTTTTCTATCTATAGAACTATACTCTAGCTTTAAGTATTATTAATTTTATTTTATGGTTTAAGAAATATGACAAAAATTGTGAACAACACGTCAGATTATTTTGAATACCAGTGATGCAATAAAAACTATTCTTAAATTTTATTGAACAGTTCTAACAGTGTTTTGTATGGTTTTGGTGATTTAAAATTGATTAATTATATGAAGGAAGACTCTCAGGTTAAGTCAAATTTTGTTTTCATATTTAAGAAGAAAGTCTGTAAAATAATTCTTAAAAAAAATAGCTCAAAAGATCATAGTTTTAAGATTACAGTACGTTTCCTTTGATTCTCTGCTTTTTACAAAATTCCTTGTCAACCAAAGAGCATTGAACTTTATTTCGCTCAGCAATGTATTATGGATTTACGAAATATCTAAATTGACTTTAAAAATATTAGAGTCTTATAGAAAACAGCGATTTACAGGAAACGTTATAAGAGGGTTGACTGTAACTCAATAAGTAAAATTATTTTATCTATTAGGGACTCCATTTTTATTATTTTCTCGAATAACTCTTTTAATATAAATCATACTTGTCGCAAACTTTTTGTATTTGTCTAAAAAAGTCTAAAGAATAAATATCATAAAGAATCTTTTTTCTTTAATGTCCGTAATTGCGAAAAAAAAATAAAAACCACAATATTCGCTTCTCTTGCTACGGGCGCGATGTTTTTTCTCGCTTGCATCTGGTACGGTGTGCACAGTGCGAGTGAAACGTACTAGTGACACGTACTGCGTGTACTCATAATAATTAGATAAAAAATACAAAATATCCACAGAAATATGAAGCATGTCATGAATAACTATTTTTATTCTTGAAATAATCCATTTTTTTAAAAAACTGTCATGATATTGATGAAGAATTCATCAATATCTTGACTTGAAATGCTTGGGGTCTCTGATAGACCCCTTTCGAACGACTCGGTTGCTTTCGAGCCGCCACGACGTATCAGTTAAATACAAAAATAAAAAATAAAAAAATATATATATTAAACATAAATAAATTATATTGATACATTAATTTATTAAAAAATCTCTCGGATTTTATTTTTATTCATTTCAACGTTCAGACTTTATCTGAAGTTATGCAATATTATCCACAAGTATTTCTTAAATATCAATATTCATTTTGTCTCCTTCAAAAAAGGTTCAATACATTACATTTGTGTCAGAACTTTTTCTAATCCTTTAAGCACTTCTGAAACATAATTTTCGGTATGGATTTTAGCTTTATTAAAAATTTTCCATGTAAAAAATCGCCGAGCTTTTCAAAATATGTGAAACATTTTCGACAGCCATTAATAAAGTAAGCATCTGATTTATCTACCAATGTCATGATATGTCAAAAATAAATGTACTAATCCGAAAAATACGTCCTGTGAAATTTTAAAATTCCATTTATAGTTTTAACCGAGATTTTGTCAAATTTTATCTCGAAATAAATTTCGAAACGATGACCTACGTTTAATATGCAACATTGACACATTTCTCTATCATCTTTTTTATTACCAACCGATGACAATAGCCAGATCTCTATTGAATTAATGGCTTTAGTTTGCACAGGTGCCGTTTTAAAAATTGAATTCAATGCCGCACATTTATTCGTCACAGCTTTGTAAATGCCATTTTCGTCAATTAATTCACGATCAATTTTCATCAGTTTAATTAAACCTTAATCGTCACAATGGCCAAAAAAATGACACTGTATAATATATGCCAAGGTTATTTTTTGACCCTGCCAAGGTCGCGCGACGATCCGTCTAAGGGATTCGATACGATTTGTTTTTTTTTATCTTCGGGCGAAATTTCACGGCGAATTTTCCGAGTCACGCTTCTGTCGCCGTCTCCATGAAATTATCGATTAATTCGACGCTGAAACAAACATCGGCATTGGAATAATTACATACTGATTATAGCGATGGAATGTTTGTGAATTAGCAGGCTGGCAATGTTAACGATCCGTGACCTGATAACGTTCAAGATTATGATTTAATCGATCTTATTAGTGCAAACGATTAATTTTTGCACTCGTGCATATAAAAATATGCGATAATTTCAGAGATTGCATTATTGAAAATCACGATTTTTGTTACATTCGTATTGATCTTTGAGCTACGATTGATCTAATAAATCTTGCAAAACAGCGAGAAATATTAAAGGAAATAAAAGTATTTGTTGTCGATCGCAACTTAATTTATTATAAATTAATTTTATGTATTAGAAATCCTCATCGGCGTGGAATAGAAGCCGGTTTTTAGGCCATCGAGCCACATGTTTTTGTATGTACATATATTTATCAATAATTACGAATATTTTTAAAATTTGAATGATTTGCTAATTTGTAATTACCATTTTTAGTCAAAAGCTGATTAATTCATCGTCCGAATAATATGAATTTCATTATTATTTTGATCAATCGCATTTATTTTGAGATAATACGCTGTTTGCAATTGCTGCCGATTATTTTTAACACGGTTTTAAATTAATACGGTACACAATTATTTTTTTATACCGATTTTTTTTTGCATTAACAACACGGTCATATAAAAATATAATCGTGATATAAAATTAAATATTAATTTGATTCGAAATGTTGGCGGAAACATATCACTGCTGAAAATTTCTAGCGATGACTGAATTTTTTCGAGTCCTGCTTTAATATATTAATTATTTTAAATTTATTCAAAGCAATAAAAACCTAATTTAATAAAAAAACATTTCTTATACATATTATACAATATTATTGATTTTTAGTCATTATTTTTGTATAATGTTTAAAAAACCTATAATACTGATTTGCATTATAAACCTAAGTACAATCCCTAGACACGTTTATGGGCCCCATAGAATCGTGTTTATTGAAATTAAATCATTTAGAAAGAACAAATGTACTACTTTTTTGTTTTTATATATTATGTTTCGTGTAAGGAAGGTGATAAATAATAATAATGATAGTTTTATCTCAAAATCAAAACAGTTATAAATCATAGTGGTTCGAAAATTCCTGTTCCAAGGTGTGTCGTTCATAAATTTGTTATTTTATTAATTAATTCTGCATTTACCTGTTAAGAACTGCTTATGATATTTACTGTAATCAGTTCTTGGTATTATAATATTTTTATGAAATCATTTAATCGAATATAATCTTTATTTATTAAATTATCCGGGAAGAAGTTTATTAATTGGCATATTTAAAAAAATATTAATTATTCCAAAATATAACCGTCTTTTATCTTTTGTCTACTTCATCTGTATTATTTTTAATTATTCAATGAATTTTAAAAGGATCTAAATAGATAACAATCTGAACGCCCTATAGACTGTTGAATACTAGGGATGCGAAAATACTTTTTTTCTAATTTTTTTTAACGGTTATTTTAGCTTTGTTTCAAATTCCAATGTTTTTTATCAGCTTTTGATTCAATGTGTATTAGATTGAGATTTTTATCTCCCAAACAATAATCTGCATTTGTTCTTGGTATTTCCTCAGCTTATGGGGTACTCAAATATCTATCATGGCTAATTTGTCGAGGCGTTTTAAATATCCATGAGTTTTTTTGATAATTCTACAAAAGTTAGGCGAGGATCTGATCAAATTAAAGATTTCAGCATG
>JAGXCT010034843.1:0-16201 GCA_022495035.1 Philopotamus ludificatus
AATTATTCGAGAAAAATCAAAAACTAGGAGTCCCAAATAGACCCCATCGGCACGGATAGGTTAATGACAACTTTGACATTGCTTCTTTTCCATTAATTTGCATATATTTGCAGATATGACAGACGCGACAGCAACTCGCACGCAGCTTTCTAAACGTACATCATTTAATTTCGATCGATGATAGATTTTAGTCAAAATGTAAAATCTTTGAAGGGCCGCACGAGAAAGTGTGGCGGGCCGCATGCGGCCCGCGGGCCGCAGGTTGCTCACCCCAATACCAATATAATATGAGTATGTTTAAAGCGGATCATTGCAACATTATTTCACACTTATATTTATTTAAGTATATACATATATAAATAGTATTGTTGTAATTCTAAATGTAATTATTGTATTCTAATCAGCGGTAATGTATTCATTTAGCAGAAATACATAGTTTAATATCATAGTTTTTATTTTATAAAATGGCGCTCATTGTTCTCGTAGTATGGTTTAGAACTAATTGAAAAAAATAGAATTGTGGAAAAATCGGTTGTGTTTGTACATATGTTTATATTTGAATGACATAACCTAAAAAATAGTGTGTTTACAAAAACGTCCGAAAACAAATGAATATCATTTAATTTTCTCAGTCACGTTTGTTATTCAAATTTTAAACAAATGAATTAAAAATCGCCATCTTGTATATGCTACATACATGTATTAGAGATTTGTTTTCATATATATGAGTTTTTAATATGTATTAAACATATAACACAGTATAACGATATTATTCGGTATTCCTAATACGAACAATAGGTATGTTTCAGCATTAAGTTTTTCATTTTATTTATATCTGTTGTAATTTACAAACGTGGAGAAACGCCTGGCGCCTGCATTAAAAAATATATATTCCAGGAATCTAAAATAAGATTTTTTTAAGCAATAGAAGTGCGAAGATATTATTTCAGCGCTATAAACAACGCCGAACATTTGCACGTATTTTAAAATGAAAAGACATTCAATATACACAAATAGATCGGATAATTAGGGTAATAACTAGATTGTATGCCATTAAAATTTATCTCGTCGCAGCATTGATAAATATATCATATTTACTGGCTTCTATTTAAAAATATAACGTCGATTTACATAACTCACGTGTAAATAACACGTGAATTATTTCAGAAAAACGTGTCGCCTGAATGTTTTGACTCTAAGATAAATTGAAATAAATAATGACCAACAAATTCGATGAATATGCAATAGCTGCAATAGACACAGATTATCTAGTAAGGTCAGACTTTGTTATGAATTAGATGCATTTAAATTCAGATTATGAATCAATGTCCACTGTGAAATATGCTATAAAATTAATCGTGTCCCAGTTTTCGAGATGTTTACATGATCCCGATACAATTGGACATGAATAGTGTCATATGCAAAGTTCAATAATACCCCAGTTGTCCAATGCGTCGATATATTCACGTCTTCTTGCTGTCAACAAAAATAAATAAAGAAATTGTCAAATGTCAGAGAAGTTATCAATATACAACGTGTTTTTTAACAGATGGATCTAGCAGACTGAGACTAGTCAATATAATATAAACAACAACAAATATTATGGGTCAATATATTGTATGTGTCAAGAAATTGGCACAGTTTAATATTCAGGGATATTTATCTGCAAAATCATCGAGTGACTGTATAACATTTTATTATCGAATTAAATTCAAACAATGCTTCAATATAATTTATTGTTTTTTAATGCTCAGGCTAAAAATATATATAGAATTCTAAATTTAAAATATTTATTGCAACTATAATTAATTATATTGTCCGTCTGAATTTTTTAATAGAAGATGATAAATATAACTGATAATAACTGGCTTTGTTTATATACTGATTATTTTATAACTGCATAGATAACTAAATACAAAGATAAGTCGAATCAGCTGTCAAGAAAATAATAGATTCAGTAAATACAGGAAAAACGTTTCTAAAAATCAAGGATTCGTTGTATTCCTAGCCGTGCCGATGCGGTCTATTGAGAACCACAAGTTATTGATTTTTCTCGAATAACTCTTTTAATATAAATACTACATATCACAGACTTTTTGTGTTTGTCTAAAAAAGTCTAAAGAATAAATAATCTTTGTAAATTATTGTTTAAAATTGCGAAAAAAAATAAAAAGAACAATTTTCCCTTCCCTGGCCACAGGCACGATGATTTTTCTCACTCGCATCCTGTACGATGTACTGAGTGCGAGTGAAACGTACGAGTAAAACGTAAGAGTGAAACGTACGAGTGAAACGTAAGAGTGAAACGTAAGAGTGAAACGTAAGAGTGAAACGTAAGAGTGAAACGTAAGAGTGAAACGTACGAGTGACACGTGCTGCGAGACATCGTCGACTGCGTTTGTCATTTACGCGTCACATCGATTAGTTAAAAAATTCAAAATATCAACCAAATTATGAAACATAACTATTTTTATTTCTAGAATAATTATTTTTTTAAAAAATGACAAAAAATCATCGATATCTTGATCGGGTCTCTGATAGACCCCCTTCGGACGACGCAATTGTTTTCGAGCTGCCGTAACTGATCAACATCTTTGTTATTAAACGTATTTATTTTATCATAAATAATTAATTGTTCTCTCCTTCATACTTTTCCTTTTATGCGTTAAAAATGTACTCACAATGAAAAATTAGAAATATATTCCTTAATTTTCTTAGATTAAACTTAAAATCGGTTATTGTTTTAATAAATCTATTTAACCGATCTGTTACGGCGGCTTGAACCAACCACGTCGTCCGAAGGGGGTCTTTTTATAATGGAAAATAGACGCCAAGCATTTCAAGTCAAAATATTGATGAAATGTTTATAAATATCTTGAAGAAGAAGAAAAAAATAGTTTTTCATACAAATTTGGTCGATATTCTGGATTTTTATACTAATCAATAAGTCGTGTGAATCGTGCGAGCGAGAAAAAACATCGCGCCCGTGGCAACAGAAGCGAATATTGTTGTTTTTATTCGTTTTCGCAATTGCGGACAATTAAGGTCAATGATTATTTATAAAATTTTAAGACAAATACAAAAATTTTAGGATTTTATTGTGGTGGTTCAGAATTTTTTTGTGTTATTATACGAAATCGCGTTGTAGACGTACCGTATTATGCGAGGTCGGGGGCGGGGGGGGGGGGGTTCGATTACCAGAGGACATAAACGATTATGCGTTTAGCAGTTCATTTTCAGGTATTCTCAATCCAATAAAAAAAACATGTCTAAAATGTATTATGTATTATGTAAAAATTAAAAATAATTTTATTAGTATTTGTAGAATATCATTGCAATCCAGAGCTCAATGTTATAAAAATTGGCAAGTCAAACAACCGCTATTTAAATGAGTGAATCATTTTATGCACAAAAAAATGGAAATTTATCGCTAATGAGATTCAGATGTTTAATATCGGATATAATAATATATATTTGAAATTTTGCACAGATATACAAAGGCGAACTATAGTTATTATTAATGAGATTGGATCACACCGTTGCATCATTTATGATCCGTGCGACGTTACGTTACACGCCATGTAATAATTGCAAATTAGAAGTGTGCCCTTATGGCTCGTGTTACATGGTGACATTGCGAATTACGTCACGGCTTCTAAAACTTTAACGTGTGCGCAGGATGAGATCGATGACGCAAATAAACGGAAAAAATGGGATTATGCATTGATAAAAAGTGAAGATCGCGTATATAACGTATTTATATTTTTTATTGTTTGCGCGATTCGTTTTTAGATTCGGATCAATGTCGCACGTCTCTCATCTCCTTTGCTATTCTTTTTTCTATTAAAACGCGAGGGCCACTTAATTTGCATTGACTCGGTGCGACGAACTCTAGTTATTTCGTCTCCCTAATTCGCATCTTCAATGCAAAATTCCAGAAAAAAATGTGATTCATGCGATCGCTTACAATTGCTAATTATTCTTAGTAGCGCGTCTAAATATATATATATATATATATATTTATATCATAGCCGATGTTTTTTTTTTTTTGTTAACAATCTGGTTTCAAGACCTCAGAGGTCATTTATATAAATCAGGTACAACGAATGGCATCAACAAATCAATTATATTTCATTTTATGAGACGGGTATAGAATAATATTTATAATATTATTAGGGTTATTGCGATTAGGAATAGTGACCCCCGTCGAGGTTACGACCCTCCGTTAAAGGCCCCTGTCTCACATGAAACCAGATAAGAGCGAGAGGCTGCGCGGGACAGAGACGGAATGCGAACATGCGCTCATTGTTTTGTTCGCAAAGTACAATAGGCAAACAAATTCCTTGCACACAACAAATATTGACTCTATTTAATTTTCACGGATAAGTTTTCCGTGTATCGTAATCCGGGCTATTTCTGGCGCCGCATTTAGGCGATTACCAAATTTCCATTACATTAAAAGCAGAAACGATTAACATCCGATACAATACAAAATTACGACAGGCGGCTAATAATAACATTATTGACGAAAGTAGGACGGGCCCGATGTTCATATGCAAACGGAAAATTTCAACATTATTGTATCGAATCCATCCGACGCTCTGTGGACGAAAATAATCCATTATCGGGCTTGTTTATCCATCAATCGGCGTGTTGAACAAATTTGACATGTGGCTACTGCGAGGGTATCTATCTATTTTTTTCCAATATTTTCAGGTCTATAAATTATGCGTAATTTATTTGATTTTTTTATGAAACTTCCATCGACTTCTTTCGTCTGAAACCATTCGTGATGCATCTGATTTTTACGAAACACTATTGGCACTGATTGATGATGAGCAGGTAGTAGTACATTCTGCGTAAGATAAAACAAACGAATCTAAAAATAATAAATTTAGCGTATAACGTAAGAGATGTATTCGATGAACTGTATACGGCGCGGAGGCAGTGGCTCTCACAATTTCATCTGTTGCCAAAATTATTATATGAAATTAGACGAAAAATTATTTTTCTAATAACGCAAATAATTGAATATATGACACGACACATTGAAAAGTGTGTGAAATCAACAATTTAAATATATAGAAATGCATCGAACGTATTGCGAGACGAATAAGAGTTTGGCAATAAAAACGAAAAGATATCTCGTCTAAAAATATATGCAGAATTCTAAATATGAAATGTTTATTGGAATATTAGGTCATTTATTTGTTGTTTGTCTGGAAATTTTATTATGAGATGATAAGAATAATCAATATTATCTTAATTTGTTTGTACAATTATAAATTTACGACTGCAAATTTACTTAATATGGAGATAAGTCGAAATCCGCCGCGCTCAATAAAAACAGATAGATAAATAAAAATGATTTAATTAAAATGCTAATATTCCTAGATCTAAGATATTATTAAAAAGAATTTACTATTCAGTAGTTGGAAAGCTTGAAACTGAAAATTATCTAAAAATAATGGGTAAGGTAAATAGATAAGGAAATAAGGCAAGGATTTTGGTGGCTCTATTTTATTGTTTTATACATACGCATGTTATTCAATTTATTTTTCAGTGGTTCCCAATTACACAATGCGAGATCATGCCATAAGAGCTGTTATGATGTGTCGAGATGATCCTCAAAGATATACATTTGTCAGTTATCTATAGCCTATAGGTAAACAAAGAAAACCAATTGTGATGTAGATAGCCGAATAAAGCATTTAATTAATATTAAGTATTTATTAGTTATGAGTTCTACTGTATTCATAAAATATTATTGTTTTTAGACATATTGGTATAGACAGAATCATTTAAGAAACCAAATATATGTATTCTTAACTATAAAACCGCATTTAATATTGATTTAATAAGAAATTAGAAAATATTATTAAACATTATTAAGGATAATGAATCAATATCGTAAGTTTTTTTATAGTACTGTTCCTCGGCTTTCTCTTTGTTGTCATACATTTTATTTTATTATTAGGAATAACATGAACAAGTCCAAAGCTCTCAAATATGACACAAAAAATGGGTTTCTTTCGGGTTTTTACCCTTTTTACACGGTTTTTTTGGTTATTTGCTTTCAATTTTTACAATCCAGTTTTATTTCGGTACCCCGTTTCTAACCTCGAACCCAAGTTTTCCCTCTAATAACGTTTTTTTTCATCTAATCATTCCCTCTAAAAACGTAAAAACAGGATTTCACTGTATGTCTTAATAGTAATTTGTATTTATTGGGTTTAATTTTTACCTTTTTACACAATTTTCATGACTACAATGTCCTTTTTAAATTAAAACTGATTTTTTAAATTAAGACAACCAATCCCAATTTTTATTGTATGAATTTTGTTTCTTTTTACACGGTATTTGGTTATACCACGATTTTTAGAAACTAACAATTTTAAAACATTAAATTATTATCCTAATTATATTTTTATATACACGTATAATTATACCGTACTTTTTACACGTTTTTCTACATCACATTGTTTTTTTTTCAATTAACACGGATTTTTTATATTTAGGGAATTAAGCTTTTGTTACACGGTTTTTAGTGGAATGTATCTACCGCGTATAAAAAGATTATATATATTTAGTTAGCGTTAATAAGTTTATTTAGTACTGTTTTAATTAATTGCATATTGATTCACGACTTGATTTTTTAAGCTAAATAAATCGATATTCGTGTAAAAATTATTCTGGACGTTTTCTATTGAATATAGTTTTTGGAATTGAGTGAATCATCAATTAAATGATTGCTAAATTTATGCGTATTACTTATTAAATCTGAGAAATATTGGCACGGATAACTTAGTTTCGGATCGATGTTTTAATAGCATAGTATTCGCATCGATTATTTTATTTTGTGTAATAATTATTAATATTTATGAGGAGGTATGTGTTCGAAATTGATAAGGATATGGTCGTTATTTTTACTTTTAATTTCTAACACGCCCACAGTTTGAGAGCACTCTCGCGGATTCTCGGGTATATAAGCGGCTCCGACCCCCCTTCCACCCATTCGTGTCGTAGCATTCAGAGAGAGAGCTCGTCACTACTCTGTGCCAACTCGCTACCGACTCTTGTTTACTACCGTTCGTATTCGAACTGCGACCAGCCGGCTCGCTGACCTCAATACGTAACTCTTCGCGTTGTTACATCGTGAGCAAAAGTTCAGTTTCCGCAACGACTGCAGATTTACACTTTCGACGACCCTAAAACCGACTCAGTTTCATCACGATGCCTGTCGACGTCGCCATGCCCGCCGCCTTCCACTCGGAGAACTTCTTCCATCAGAGGTCCTGCATCAGAATCCGCAGCGAACCCGAAGTATCCCCGGCGTCCAGATTTAATCCCGAAGCCAAATCGGGCAACATGGTGCTGATAAGTCCAGCTGGACGCCGGCAAGACGTCCAAGTGAAAATTTACAAGACTTCGCTGGAACACTTTGCCGCCGTTTATCCGCAGAAGAAGGTCTGCAAGCCGCTCGGCGTGATCAATCTCAGAAACACGACCGTGGAAAGACATTCGGATGAAAAAATCGCCGGACTCGTCATCAGACAGAAGGGCTTCGACAACACAGCGTCCCTGACCTTCATCAGCGAGGAGCCCGCCGATCTGGATTCGTGGATCGCCGCGTTTACATCGAGGGCGTCTCCGACCATCATGCAGACGTGTCTGCCCGTCGTCGAGGAAGACGACGAAAATTGAACATATACCCTAGTGCGATCCCTCATTTGACGGATCTCGTGTGTTATCCTTTGCTTTTGTCGTATGATAGAGCCAAGTGGTGTTTGCTGCAGCTCACGATCTTCAAACCGCGAATGGTTGGGCCTTGGATCGGGCACGTGGCGTGTTATTGCATTTATCTGTATGCATTTAGCGATGTGTTGCGTCCACACTAACGGACCGAGACATTCTTCTTTTATTTAATCTTAATTGAATGAAAAAAAAGACACTAGTACGATAATACATTTATTCTTTTGTAGACGTAATGGGTGAAATCAATCTTTATTTATTTATCGATTGACCAACATATCATGGCATTTGGTCGACATCATCAAATTTCACTTTTATTTTGTGATAGATTTTAATTATAAGCTCATATTTTATTTTTACTCTCATCACGATGAATTCATATGAAATGAAAAAATGACCATTATTTTAAAATGTAAATATTTATAGAAAGATCGACTGATATAGTTATGATTATTTATATTTACTAAGGATGATAAGTAATTATTTTTATAATTGCTTTATTGTATGTGTATAATCCAAAGAACGATGTAAAACATATGTATTTGTTATCTTAAAATATTCATCAAATAAAATAAAAACACATACAAAATATTACCGATTTTAATTTATGATATAATCCCTTTGTGAAATTATTATTAAAATTGCGATGCATGATACTGCAATAATATTTTGCGAAACAATTCGTTGCTAATATAAAAAGTGATAATGTTTTTGGAAAGATTACCGTTGATCACTTAGATTGAGTTCATGGACCACATTCGGCATCAGCATCATACGAATAATTGAGACTAATCTAACGCATTACAACATTAGAGTTGCAGCCATATTTGCTCGAAATTCAAATGCATCACGTGCGTCTGAAATTATTAATTAAATCGATCGAATTGCATATTTCACGCCAGAGTTTACGGTTAAGAAAAACTAACAGTTCATCCTGCAATTCAAGGTTAACGACTCGTCTGTTATGCATAAACATTTTCATGAATTTCGTCCGAAAACTGTGTGTCACGAAAATTTTGAATTTATCACGACGTAAACGTTCGTGATGTTGATTCTGATGACGGTACATCATCATCATTACACCAACATAGTCGTGCGTATATGCAAAAATGTTTCAATTAGGGATAATAAATGTTGTATTGTGACATTGGGGAAAAAACAATGGCGATTGTATATGGCGAAATGCGAAAATTTCACCGCGTAATCATAATAAATTTTATTGGAACACATCGGGCCGTTAAACTCGAAAAAATTGTTCAAAAATAGACAACGCTCGCATAAATCTCGAATAAATGTGTTTGCAGACTCTGTGATCCGTCCGGTGATTTATGCTTAATATGAAATATATTATAATTTCGCGTTATACATAGACAATCGATTTGCATGCTATGAGAAAAACATCGTTTGACATTCAAATTATTGCAGATTTTTGTTGTGCGAATCCACTTTTGCAATTGCTCATTATCATAATACATTTTAGGTACACGATACACATATAAATATTCTACAAAAGCGGATAAAACTAGATATATTATTGAGAATGTTGACACAATACCATATCATCTATGCGAAATGGACGAAAACATGTATTATTATGTTGATATAATTATTAGGTCGAGACCATAATCATAAACGGCTTCCGGTAGAGGTAGATGCTTCTATTCCTTATATCAACTCACCATAAGTAGATTTGACAAACGATTTTTTAATAAATAGATAAGGGTTTTGTTAATTTTTTGACATCTGTTTTGTCTTCTGCACGTTACATTTAAGTGTTGATTTTAAGAGTCAAATAGTGCATATTCGACATGATAATAAAAACAAGGCAATATTGACACAACTGAAAAATCTCCTGAATATACGGCGAAGGACTAATTACCGATCGGCCAGTTAGAAATTGGATCGTCGAGTTTCGTTCTGGAGACATGACCTTGAAAGACGAACCGAGGGCGAGTCGCCCTTTCGACTTTGATGACGACCTTTCAAAGGTGAAATGGGAGCAAAATCTATCTAAATCAACATGATAGATTACACAAAGGCTTAACACATCACAATTAATTATTTACCGTCATTTGGAGATATTAAGAAGAGTCGACAAATTATTTGTATCTCATAATCTGCTATCACGTGAAAAAATCGAGCGTTTTTAAATAGGTGATTGATGAAAATGAGTTACCGATGACAACAACTGAAAGGAATCATTAATGAATGAAGATGGAATTATTATTCAGATGAAATGGGATTGAAATGTGTCTTCACTTACAGCAAAATACAATAAAAACCCAGTCTCGAATTTCATATGGGTGCCTAGTCTGCTATAGGGCGAGTTTTTATAGCGTAATTCCATTTGGGCGCTATAGGAGGGTTAACTCTTATATACATTATGAGTTGTTTTTGTAGGTTTGCGTTTGCATACGTATAAAATATTGGCGCAATATGTCAACGTATTATCTTATCTTAAGTATTAAATGTAGACATGCAAGTTAACGAATGTGCAAGTGCGAACAAGAAAAAACATAGTGCTGTGCAAGTCGATTTCGCACGTCAGTTACGCGTCATATTGATTAGTAAAAATATCTAAATTATGTAGCATATCATGAGAAACTATTTTTATTCATAGATAAATACATTTTTAAAACAAATGTCAAAGTATTGTCGAATAATTTATCAATAACTTGACTTGAAATGTTTGGGGTCTATTTTCATACATTTATTTGATACACAATACTTAATATAATACACAATACTTAATATAACTAATAATACACCTACTACTCTTTTACAATTAGGATGTTGATGATGAATTAATCATGGTAATCGGAGGTATGTAAAACAATAAACTCACCATATCTCTATATTTCTCACTTGTTATGGTTCTTGAAGTTGTTTACAGTTGTGACATAGTGGTTCATAGTTTTCCAAATAAATAAAGAACTTTGAATTTCCAAGAGATTTTATACCAGTATATCTTCAGCCAATGCATAATCTCTACATCCGTATTTTTTTACTGTTTGCTATTCATTTTTCTAGATATTTGGTTGTGACAAAATCTATATGCTTCGTTTGACATAAAAGAACATATTAAGAGAAAAACTTATTTAATAATGATTGATGCAAATGAAGTTATTCCATTTTAAAAAAATATATTAGAACAATACTATACATTTAAAAACTGCTTTTGTTAAATTCTTTAGGATATTATACATAATTATTAGTGAGATTTTGAATATAAAAGGATAATATCTAGATTAAACCAAAACGTACATTAACTTTTACGACATCCAACTTACTCCCCAGATTTTGTCCGACAGACTGCTTCTTTGTTCCTTATAGAAAATATTGAATGGATAAACTTTTAGTTTTAGAAAAACAAGTCAATCAGACAATCGATAATATCTTC
Organism: Philopotamus ludificatus; assembly: GCA_022495035.1. Classification (NCBI taxonomy): domain Eukaryota; kingdom Metazoa; phylum Arthropoda; class Insecta; order Trichoptera; family Philopotamidae; genus Philopotamus; species Philopotamus ludificatus. The sequence goes on from JAGXCT010034843.1 coordinate 11,153, forward strand.
CTGTCCAAACCCATCTAATTTTATGAGGAAGAAATTGATAAACTGCCAGTGAGATGATCTAAAGTCAATCATAACACTGATTTTTATTTTTTAAAAAAGCAAAATAAATGTTATTTACGATTCAACATAATATTTAAGTAATGTTCGATTTGAGAGAATTCATTTTAGTTCATAAACTTTTACATGAATAGACATTTTTTATTTAGCCTACAAATGGATTCTAAGTAGCGGTAGCCCTTATCGTATTCCTGGAACTTTTCTCCGTTTGTATTTAGAATGAAAAAAAAAACATTGATTATTAACATTATACGACTTAAAGTTATTATTTGTTTAAAACAAGCTTTAGATTATACAGTTTCCAATATATGGCTTGCATCAATTACGCAGTGAACTTAATTTTTGAGCGTTTCAATATTGGACGTGTCAAAATATTAATGGCGTCTATTGCATTGGTATTTAAATTTGATCATATATCGTCTGAGAAAAGGTCACAGCTCCGCAATGAAGTGTTCATGGAAATTCCACATATGACATTAGGTAAATTGTTGTTTATTAGCTACGTATCTAATTTTAATCATACTAATTTACTATAGCAGGGGTATGTAATTTATTTATGTCGCTTTAATTTGCCTATAATCAAATAATTTCGCTTTCAAATATACTATACCCATACCTCGATTTATGCGGTATTTGTATTTAATATTGCAATTGTGTGCATTCCATTCGAGATAGTAAATATGGTCGTATATATTAAATTATATAAGAGAAAATTAAATTCAATAAATCAGCAAATTCAGAAGAAACTGCTGTTTGATTTAAATATGATTAACATGATTTAAAAGCGAGAATACAATGGTTAAATAAGAATCGAATGAAATATATCTTATATTATTATTCTCTAGCTTAATGCGATATTTTACGTAACTTATTAATGTCACAAATCGAGGCATACGTAGGTATAACTGATTCTCTTTTTGGATATATGATAACAATTAAAGAAATGATGTATTTGTAGAATTCCATTACTATTACAAATGGTGTTAAATAGTACCAACTTCAATACATATGGTATTTTAATTTAATGCAGGATTAATTATGCGGATATGATTAAAGTCAACTAGGTAGTGAAAATGTTTTTATATACAAATTGAGATCAGCTTGAATATCGATTAAGTTTTCGAGAATTCTAAATGTTTGTATAATATAAATTTGATATAAAAAATAGTTTAATATAGTGTAAATACAGTCTTCAAGATTCTTCTATAACGCTCTTTTCTATAGAGCAACGGGTGCGACAATCCCTCTTATAGTGTAAACATAAGTTATATATATATAGCTCAAAATATAGGTTAATGGTTCTTTTTGGCAAATAGAGATCTTTTCAAATTAGAACAAGATTATTAAAATTATGTTTAATGGATTAATTTCATTCAATTTAGAAAATATAATTAAAACAATCTAACCCCAATTTTGTGCGGGTGCCTAGTCATTTATAGGGCGGTTTCTATAGCGTGGTCTACATTTAGGTGCTATAGGAGGGTTAATTGTAAGTCAATAAAAGCACACTATATAGTTTACATATAAACAAGAAAAAATCTATAGCTTTTAATTACAGGATTTCAAATTTTGATTGTATAATATGTAATAATAACGTATTTTATTAAAATCTATCCCATTATATACTTTCATCTACTTTTTGGGGCACTATATTTCATCTTTAGACTTGTAAACATTGTGTTGTTGGATTATAAATTTTATTATAATTATTAAGAATCATAAAAATCAGTCGTTTTCAAATATCCATTAAACCGATCCGTCTCGGCGGCTCGAAAACAACCGAGTCGTCCGAAGGGGGTCTATCAGAGACTCCTAGCATTTCAAGATATTGTTGAAGAATTCATCAATATCTTCTCATTTTAAAAACAATGGATAATTATAAGAAAAAAACTAATTATTCACTCATTTCATAATTTGGTCGATATTTTGAATTTTTTAACTAATTATATAACGCGAAAATGACAAGCGCACTTGGCGATGTCTCACCACAGACTGAGTACACGCCGCTGACTGAGTTTTCGCGACGTGTCATTAGTACGTTTCACTCACATTTGGCATATCGTACTGGATGCTAACGAGAAAAAACATCGCACCTGTGCCAACAGAAGCAAATTTTGTGTTTTTTTTTGTTTTTTTTTGCAATTACGTTTAATAAAGGTAAATGATTATATATAATATTAATTCTTTAAACATTTTTAGACAAATACGTAAAGTGTGTGACATGTAGTATTTATATTAAAAGAGTTATTCGAGAAAAATCGATCATCGGGACGGCTAGGTTAAAAATAACACTAATATTTTTATCAAGAGATTATGTATGTTTCAAGAATTCCATTAAAATCCATAAGAATGACACATTTGGGATCGGTTTTTTTTAACTTTTATCTGTTTGATTTGTAATCTGTTTACGATTACCAAATGCCATCGTTTATTAAAAAATAAATATCATAGAATTGTTGATCTAAGTTGATTGAATAATCCTTAATAGTTATAAAGAAGATTAGATCTTTATTATGTTATGTTAGATCTACTTGTTTATTTTTCAAAAAAGCCATTGAAAACATTACCGAGAGGTTGAAAATCAGATTTGGACTAAGTTACATGACCAGACCATATATATATTATTATCTAAGACTTTATTTATATATGACTGTACTTTATGCTTTATCTAATACGAATAAAATGTATTTTTTTTCAATTAGCCGCATGGGAGTTAATGATGAATCAAACATATACAAAGATCACAGTTACGTAAATGCGATTTGGTAACAGGAAAATTTTCAATTGAACCATTATTATTATGTAAATAGAGTATAGCCATTTACGCAATACTTTTCTAGCAAAACACGGATATTTTTGCATTGAACTTAGTAATGCGGTCACAAACGCCATCATGGAAATAAGTCAAATCATTTAAATTTATCGCGTTTCCGAAAATCGTTAAACATTAACTTTATTGTTTCATCGGAATGTTTACGCGAAAATTCGGCAAACAAATAATCGTTTGCAAATTGTTTATACGCCCACTTAAACACGTGTTGCTTACAGTAGCACGCGTACTCTTGACGTATGTTAATTTTTGAGTTTTTAACCACAGCTCCGAATATAAAAACAAGAACTCCTTGGGCCACCAATCACCATGATGATGCAAGTTTCTTTTCATTGTTATATGTTTAACATATACGTGGTATTTAACAATCGAACGACGTCACGCGTATGACGTCAGCCGCGGAGATTTACCGAAATATCATTGGACGTCACACCATCGACGTCTATGGGAAACGTATCGAGCACGGGCCAGGTCCTATGGAGAGTAAACAGAATCTAATCACAAAGGATGCGTGGCCTCGCCGCTGATGGAACCGTGAGTGCTAATTGAATGTATGTGGGCAAAAAAATATGTGGTGTGCTATTTTCAGTGATCGAACCTTTTTTATTTTGTTCATATAAATAATTTTACTAAGAAAAAACGTGTTGTTTTCGTCGAAAGGACCTTCAGAATTTGACCCGGCTACGCATGGTGAGCGATTCGGATAAATTGCATATTTATAATGCGGCTTAACCCAAATCCCGAACGTTAAATATGCAGAAGTGGATCGAAAATATATGTAAAATAAAATGGGCAATAAACTCTGGCAGTAAAACGTCTAAAACGACATTTTTATGTAATACCGAGGAAATGTAATGCGTCCATGTTGGCACTGGAATAATAAATACGGGATCAGGACATCAAGGTACTGCGGAAATTTGCCATTGTCGCATTTGCGATGAACCATATGGTGCAAAGAATGTAATTTCATAAATTTTTAGATGAATATAGAATACTGCGATTTTTTTCAGGTGAAATTGTTACGAATTCTAATGCAATGACAGATGGTATGCTTGATTTTATATTATTACTAAAAATGCATGCAATAATTTAGTGTATCTGATTAAATACAGATTAGAATGGATCAAAGCTTAAAAAACAAGCGACAAAAATCACGGTTTATTTCGGTTTTCGGTTCAGTTCCGATACGAAGTAACAAAGGATATTCTTATGCACATATTCAGTCTTTCAAAAATATTAATTTTCATCGCATTCGGATGATAAACAAATTTATTTATATTAATAGTCATAAATGCATTATTACAAATAAAATACTTCAAGGACGAGAAAATAAATAAAAAACTATTTAAAACTGCTGATTTAAATATGCGAAAGTTGTTTGTTTAACCTAGCCATGCCGATGGGGTTTATTTGGGACTCCAAGTTTTTGATTTTTCTCAAATAACACTTGTAATAGAAATCTTACGTCACAATCTTTTTGTATTTATCTAAAAAAGTCTAAAGAATTAATATTATAAATAATCATTGACCTTTATTGTCCGCAATTACGAAAAAAAATAAAAAATATTCGCTTCTGTTGCCACTGACGCGCGATGTCATTTTTCGCTCGCATACGGCACGATATGCTGAGTGCGAGTGAGTTATAAAATCCAAAATATGAAAATATTGCAGAGGGTATGGCAAATAGGGAGTCTGAGGGTTCACAACGTTATTATTTTACTAAAAAATCATTCTACATTATCTATTTTTTCCATTTCGTCCAGTTGGAAAACGTATTAACCTATATATTTGAAATCTTCATACAAATAGATCCATGACTTGGTTTATTTTTAAAAGTGGATTTAGTAAAAAGATTCAAACACCGATTGCAATAGCATTAGATTTATCAGATCGATATTTAAGGAGGATTCTGCATGCTATTTAAAGCTATAATATAAAAATACATCCATGTAAAAGATGTTGACTCGAGTGAAAGTGAGAAATCATTACAAATGCTGATCACTAAATGTAGAAACCCTTGAAACATCAGATTGCATATCGGATTTAAGTTAAATTTACTCATTCTTTTAGAAGTATCTGAAAGAAAATGTTATAAAATATTGTCCTTGATCTCTTAACCCTTTCAGTGCGGGGCGCATGACGTACATGCGCATACAAATCGT
>JAGXCT010034843.1:20907-34493 GCA_022495035.1 Philopotamus ludificatus
CTGTGCGAGTTGCCCTTATGGGCGCCACCTCACTGCCATCGAGTTCGTTCGCGTGCGCTTTTTCTTCCGCCAAATGTGAGGATATGTGCTCTCAGAAACTCTCCGGTAACCAGAGCTATTACTCTGTTCAACCACTTGTCCGAATCTGTAGATATATTTGATGTTAAATGTCGCCGTTTCGTTGATATTTTATATGAGATTTTATAATTCTTCTCTTTTCTTGTTATATATGTTATTTTTTTCACGTTATTATTGTTTTTATGCGTGATTCTGTAATGCCAATCACGCATTGTCTTTATGTAAATAAATAAATTAGTTATTAAATTTTGAATTTCTATAAAATGATCAGTCATTATAGATCAATGACACATAGTGCAAAATTGTTTAAAGACTCACGGTATTCATGAGAGATCTGTGTTTTAATTCATGGTTAAGTATCATGGTCACATAAAATCATTTCATCGGGATCGCTTGGGATGATAGTACAATAGTTTCCGTTAGCCTTCAGTACTCTGTAACAAAGAAACAGGGTCCATAACCCAATAACGATTTCCATTTTATGTTCTTATTTTTGCATTTTTTTTATATAAATGTAATAGATAACATCTCATGTCAGATTGCACATTATACAATAGCTCATGTGTGGATAGAATATACCATATAGGATTCTCACAACTCCATATGGGTCAATTAAAGAAAAAAGTGGATGATGAAACGCCATTCCAAATACCGAGAAAGCGAGCTATATTAAGACACCACGCTGAAATCACGTGCAAAGTCCAGTCTCGATTATGTTCGCTATCATCGGAAATTACAGCGAGTGCGATGACTCACACTCGTCGGCCGACGAATAGTGCTAAATTTTTGTTTTCGCGAGTTTTTTTTTGCATAATTTCGATATGACAATCGCTGGTGTGACAAAAACCATAGCGCTGACCGCAACTCTGTAATTTGTTACCGCAAATGGAATCTGTCGGTTTTTTTTGTCATTAAATAATATGCCGTAAAAAATGGCTGAAAATCCGTTGCGGAACTGCGATATATCAGGAAATTGTCGAATGTGTTATTTGGACGAAAGCACCGTGTTTATCCGATCGTTTTTGAATTAGCCGCGGAAGACTGTTATGCGGCTTGCGAAATCGCAAAACAATAATTATATCTTTTAATTTTTTTTGTTGTTTGTTATATATTTGGATTTCTCATGCGCTCAGGTGTCGCCGATTGTTTTTATTGCAGACCGCAACACTTCCTGTTGCAGAATTTAAATAACAAATAAAATCAAGGAACATCGCGGTCGTAATGCAAACCGCACAGAAACATTAATAAATTGTTGTCGCCGAGTGTTTGATCCCGAAGCACGTGCCACTTTCCAGTTTCCCGATTTAAATTCAGTTCCCGATCCGGAATTCCAGCCTGGACCGGAACGTGTCGCGGTGTTCCCTCGCGAACGGAATTAGCCGCGGAATATTGTTTGTTTATTACTTTTGGCACGTGATTAAAATTTTAGCAGAGCCTGTTGCCCATCGACAAGTACGCGTGGCTAACAAACGCTCGTTGGTTGTTATTGCATTTTATTTTGGTCTGGCGTAATATGGCAGAAATAGACCCGTGCTACGATCACGTTTCTGGTTTTAATACTTATTTTGTTCCGCAACCCCGACCTGTGCCATTATGAACTGCGATATGTTTAAATTTAGATGCGGATTTATATAAATGTCTATATTTAACGAAAAAAGTTTTTCGAAAGTAATTATAGATGGTAAATTTATATCATTTAAACGTGCAATTTTATTAATATTTTTTTAATGGAATTATGTTTGGTAATATCGTTAACATTGCAAGTGTTGTACGGTATGTTGAAAGTACAAATGTTTAGTTTCACAATATGTATTATATTATAAGGACCCAAATAAAATGTCGTATTTTTTTAATGAAACTCAAACTTATACACCTAGGCCTCGTATAACACGGTCATATGGTTCCACAAAAACACCATTCTTGACATTCTAATTTAAAACCTAACCTAACCTTACCTAACCTAACCCAACCCAACCCAACCCAACCTAACCTAACCTAACCTAACCCAACCTAACCCAACCCAACCCAACCTAACCTTTTTTTTTCTTTTGGAGGAGGGGAGATTTTTAAAAGACACCTCCCTTCAGGAGATAGTGCTGGATTTTTACCAGCTAAAACCCCTCCTCCAGCTCCGACCACCACCACGGTATTGTCGTTAGATATTCAGCATGGTGGTGGCTGACTTTCGGGTAAAAACTTTACCTCACGTCCTCCTTGGTAATCGGATCTTTCCGTTATTCTTGCTGTCGGCTGTTGTTTGGCGGCCGTCTTGCCCTTTCAGCTTCCTCCTTAGTCAGCATCACTATCCCGGCAAACTGGATAGCGTCTTTTGTTCCTCTTCTTTGCCGAGGAGGAGTTTCTGCACGGTTTCGATGGTTACCGTCTCTCCTCCTAGGCTCTTTCTGGCTTCCGTGAAGCGTGGACATTGCAATAGAGTGTGTGACCTAACCTAACCTAACCTAACCTAACCTAACCTAACCTAACCTAACCTAACCTAACCTAGCCTAACCTAACCTAACCTAACCTATTAATTTTGAATCTTGATATCAATCATGGGTTTTTTTTTTAAAAATTCAAAATATCAAAAAAAATATGAAGCATATCATGAATTACTATTTTTATTCTTAGAATAATCCATTTTTTTTTAATGTCAACATATATTGACTTTAAATTGTTGGGCTATTTGAGAATTTTTGCTAATGGCTTTTCGATAAAATGGATTGGTAAGATACCATTTTCTTAGATTTTCATTAAAACATACATGAAAAGTATAAATTTCCAAGATTTTTTTTCTATTATTTGGAATTGGACTCATTTTATTTAAAAATAATAATATAGATCAAAGCAGCAAAAATAATCTGGAAAACCTCATATCAGGTTGAATACATGGAAAATTATAATACGAAAATAAATTGATACTAATTACTAAAACAAATTATGTTATTTTGAACAAATTATTTCTAACACTTACTTCTAATACTATTTAGAAACGTTGGATTATTTTTTTTTATATCATCCACTCTTTTTTACACGGTATATACGTTTCACCAAAAACCGTATAAAAAGTGAATTCCTAGAAGATTGGCTGCTCAAATTAAAAAAAGCGTGTTATTTTAATGATCACAAATATATATTAATAAACAAAATATTATTCTTACATATTTTTTAAATTATTGTTTGCTATTACTGTTTATACTTCAATTTTTTATTATCAGAAATTTTGTAATCCACTACTGCGTTCTTCGTTTATGGCCCTTGAAATTAAATCAACTATTAATTGATAAATTTCACCGCTGTGTTTAAAAAAACAGATAATACGCATAAACATATTTGTTAGTACAATCAAAGCAATCAGATGTATTCATTTTAAATAGTAACATCTGGAACATATTTAGCGGGATTAAAGAGAATTTCTTTGTGAAACAGATAAAAAAACATTAATTGCTTTTCTCGGAAAATTGACCCATTTAGTGATCACAAAAATTCGCAAGAATCATGTCATATCACATCTGTAATTAATACCAATTACAATGTACGGAGATTATTTAAAGCGAACCAATGTATTGCGCCGTTGGGACAAACCAAGATTTTCCGCGAAAATATTATTTAATCAAACGCCAGAAAATCCACCGCTCTGCCAAATGTCATTTATGTGGAGAAACGTGAAATATTTCTTTCAGTTTTTGACGGAATAATAAACGCATGACGTATGTACAACACGCCTCGCACATAATAAAATTAATATACACCATTCATTATACATATTTTTTATGATGTAATTATGTAAATACAATGCAAAGTGTATATCACGACGTAAGCGATCATTTTATCATTTTTATCAGCAATTCGATTCTGCGATTTACTCGTTGATACCTGTCGTTTAAATAAAATTGCATTTGTCATTGATTGCGTATGCAAATGCCAATCGATTCCATAGCACGTAATTAGTGTTGAAAATATGTGATCGTTAAACGAGCTGATTTTGCTGATAAGATGACGGATTTGTGTGTTATTTTCGTACAATAAGCCGATCAATCTCGTGTCTCCAGATCTTCCGCTAGTCTCAATACGAATTAACTCGTCAACACGTCATTCAACGGTCGACTCAATTACCTCAGCCCATTGTAGCGAAACTAATAAAAAATTGAGACATGGCACCGTTTGATTTACAGTGTTTACCATCATCGCATCGTTAATTGCGAATATGGCGCGGTTTGACCCGACAATGGCTGCCGATTCAGCAATCGGCGACATGTTTTCGCAATTACAATTTCGTCCGAAATGGCCCGTCCAAATAGACAATTGACAAATTGGTTTAGTCATCCGCGTTGTTGCTCTTCTTCGGCCAATTGTCGAGGAGTTTCCACACAGGGTGATTCACTGGGCCCAGACGCTACTTAACTATCGCATGTTTTTCATCGATGTCCACGCGTTCGACGTGTGAGACGAGATACGTCATCTTGGCGCCATTCGGTCTCGTGCCATTGGCGAAAAATAAATGGTTCATGGGTTTCGCTGTTGCCGTGTCAACTGATGATGTGTCATATTTCCATGATGATTTTTTTTTAAATATTAATCAATTAATTAGATGATTTTCAAATATATGATTTAATTGCATCGTTGCAATTATAATTTTAAATTAAGATTTTATATAATCTGGATCGGCTATTACTGATTCTTGTATTCAGAAATAAATCCGAGTCATGGACGCATTCAAATTCGTACGTTTTACTATTTATATAGAAATGTTTACTGAATATTAACACTTGAATTCGTGTCGTTCATGTCATGTCATTAATAAAACGATAAGTAGTTTTCGAATCGGAAATTCAATGAATTGACTTTTCATTGAAAATTGTATGAGAACTATTGAGAAAATAATTGTCATAAAATTATGAAAATTAATGTAATATTTTGAATTGAATTTTAATATCCTGTCATAAAAATGACAACGCCGAGTAATATGATTTCTTAATGGATTCCACTTGAAACTACAGAGTTAAACAGGGCTCTTATGTGAAACTGATACCACGATTATCAACACGAAAGTTATTTCGAAAGCAACTGATATTGATCGAGTTACAAATTATGTCAAGATGTTTTGTTTATTTTTAATGATATAAAAAACTGAAAAAAAAAATATTTTCATACAGTAGTAGATATGTTTTTAAGACTAAACAGAAATTCTGAAATTTTAAAATTCATTTGTACCAAGGTTGATTTGTTGAAGCAATTGAATGACATAAATTTAACAACAAAGTCCCTACATGGTGAAGAAAGTTTTAAAGGAAGGAAAGACCGGTTAAGAAAACGATCAAACTTGTGTACGTCAAAATCGGCTAGGACAGACGTAGAATCAGCTAAAAAATATCCAAGAGTTCCGTGAAATTCTAAAAAGGCCAAATTATTCACTAAATTTATTTTTTAATGTAGACAAGACTCTAATTGTAACGTATGCCAACACGTATGGATATTTCCGTAGAGAAGAAAACTGCTTCTGAATTTTAAGGAGTAAAGTATCATTTAACTCTTTTCCTTGGAGGAAATGCATACGCAGAAACTCCTCATGACATGTAAGGTTATTTTAAAAACGATTTGTCAGTTTTTTGACGAAGATATTGTAAGGATTGGATCACACAAAATGTATTTATGGACGGCTTCTGTCCAACAATAAAAATATTGCGATGATATTTAAGTCGAACTTTAAGCTCTCTTGGTGTTGAACAATACGCCTGGTTATCATCTGGATCTTGAGACTTGATATATTAATCTTACCTTCGAATACCACATCCATCTTACACCACATAAATCAAGGTAAAATAACCCCATTCAAAGCTTGTTATTGAAGAAGAACAATGACCCACATATTCAAGAAACTGTTGGAGGTAATAGAGATGTCTTTCGGGTTTGGTGGAACCAATATAATATAATATAATCGATGAAATATAGAATGAAATCATCCAGTCGACTGTGAATGGTGTTTGGAAAAGGTTATTACACCAAATCCTGAAATAATGTACGCCATTGTTCTTTAAGCCATATCCGGAGACGTCGAAGATTGATGTAAATGATATTTAGACTAAATTAAAATCACACGGTGAACCCTTAATTAAGGAAGAGCTGCTAGTAATTGACTGCCATACCAAGAAATGCCATGTCTCAAGGAAAAGAATTTTTGGAAACTGTTCTTGTGCAAAAATGTAAGTGTCAAAATTATTGAAAAAACGTTTACTATTCACAATCGTTGAATGAAGTTGTTAGAAGAAAGTGACGAAGATCGCGAGAGAGTGAGTTCTGTAAAGAGTGGTTGTAACGGATTATTTTACAGTTATCAGCAAATTTTGCATAATAAACGTAAAGAGGTCAAAAAAGGAAATCTAGATTTTTTTGCAACGTGTTAATAATGTTATTTCTTTTAATGAAGTGTTTTTCTGATAAAATTGTATGTTTTTTTAATAACCCGTTGATCGTGAAATCTTGTCCAGAACGTATCCATCGCGATCAACAGTGGTTATTTGTACCACTTAAGTAATGAAAGAGTCCATTGATATTTTTGAGTTTGCAATGTAATCAAAGTTTTACATGAAATTATTAATCGTTTTTAAATTAAATTTATCATAAAAATATATTTTTTAAATAAAATTAACATTTTTTTCGGATAAGGGAACATTAGCATTTATTTTGTCGTAGTTATTTCAATATATTCCAAACATATTCTCGAATGGATACCTAAAGTATGAAGACTTATTGAGTTAATGTCACAAATTTGATTCATGCTGTTTTTAAATTACGTGACATGGTTTAATAAAAAATTATAACAGTGTTCGAAATCGTATTTTGCAGTATTTCTTTTGTTGCAAACACAATGCACGATGGCACCCTGAAATGTTTGCGTTGGAAAGTACCAGAACAATGTTTCACACTCGATTCGTGTCGCCAATTTTGTCCAATCGCAAATTTAAATAATGTATGTATATAAATTTTCAAAAAAAAAATAAAAACATATTAAAAAACGCCGAAACGTTACATCGCGCATACTGATGATTTTCCTTGTTTTCCACATTGTCAACACGTGCAATTTTTTTGTTTTAATGAGACGAGCACGAATTTTATTTTTTTATGTATTTCTGTGATTTCCCATGGGTTTTTCGTCGCCGTTTAAAATATTTTTATGTATTTATTAAATACGATTTTCTTTGAATTCGATCTATTGACAAACAAATATTACCGAAGGTCATTAAGAAAATGTATATTTTTGGAACATATATTATTATTTTAAAAAAATCTATGTATATTTCCGCATGTGCCCATATAATTATTTTGAATTTATGTTCCGGTACATTATCAATGATCGTATAGCTCATCATCTGGTTCTATCGCTGGGCGGAAATGAAATTATTGTCACAGTACTCTATGATGATGATGATTGTCATGGCGATGATTCATAGCAGGAATTCTTCTGAAAAAATTCACAGTTATTCGGCAAAAATTATATACATCACAAATTCACATATACAGTTGAATGTACGTTACATACGAGGATTGATAAAAAATGAGCGGGATTTTCATTCTATTATTCAATATTAATTTTATCCCCCAGAAACAGTACTCATCAGATAAATCACATAAATATTTTAAGCACTTCTGGAATGCATTTTCGATATAGCGTTTAGTTCTTTCAAAGATTCTGTTTTCATTTCTTTAATATTAACAAAAAAACATCCTTTTTTATCTTCGGTAATACGAAGAAATTGCAGAGGATCAGATCTAGCGAATATATAGATTAATGCATTATAACTGTGTTGTTTTATAAGTACACCAAAATTTTTCGACAGTCACAAAACATAAAATTAACCTTCGATATGGTTACCAATGTCAAGATACGTCTTGTTTAATTACATTAAATACGTCTTGTCTAATAAACTGTGTTTAGCAAAGAAAGATCTGTTGAAAATATAGCATTTTAAGAGATAAATCAAGTAAAATGCGGCTCCAAGCGTTCTAACTCTTAAGGAAAAAGTTTCAGTAAAACTCATAACATATTTTTAACATGAATTTCCACCTTACATTATTTCTTGCAAAATCATTAATTGTTTTGGCTTGAAATTTCCTGACTAAGTATGAAATAAGTGTTAAAAAAGTGGCGAAAAAACGATCTTTCTCCTGACCCATTAGATAAGACAATTATTAATTAAAGAATCATCAATGTCATTTTTTTTAAATCTCCTTCAACTATTTTATCGCGTCCTTTTTTTCTTCTATTGTAAAATTGCAATAAAAATATAAAAAAAAACCTAACTAACAACTTCATACGTCTGTGTTCTTTGAGAAAGTTCTGCATTGGTGTTATCACATTTGACATGAAATTTATTGACTATGAAATTTATGTTCGAGTTTATTCATCTTCTACATTAAATGATAGACCTGATAAATCAGTTAAATTCTTCTTTGAAATTATTTGCACTAAAATAGTTCGCACTTCACTGATTGTAGTAATTTATTAGGCGGTTTAATATTTTGCCATTTTCTTCAGAATTTGCCTGCAATTTTCTTTTCTTTTCTGAATTGTAAATTTAAATTATAACCTCTTTTCTATTTCTAATCAAGTTTTATAGCAAATACAGTCTCTCCTCTTACTGACCATCTTGTATCAAAAACTCTTTTCACTTCGCTCATTTCAAAATTTTCCATCGATGGGTTCCAAAAAAATGTGAATAAGTTCTGCACTAACGCAATTTTCTTCGCACCCCAATGAAAAATATATTTAAGGACCTTAGGGCCCTTTGGTATTCCTGTTTAGTCTGTTAAAATAGTATACGAATTTGGAAAAATGTCTATGAGATTTCCGGTATATTTCTTAATATATCTGTACATTTTAAACAATCGTTTTCATTTGAATTAAAATCAAAACTAAATTCTATAAAATAATGCGTAAGCTCGTAGTGGTCCCCAATTGTTAAGAGCCTGATGCTCCAGCGTCATAAGTATACATATAAATCCGCCACTGAGCAAGATCACTAAAGCTTTTGTCAAAATTAAGATAAGTGCTGGCAGTTTTTTATAATTGAAATCGACCAATTGATATATAAAAAATGTACCTAAATCAGAAAGACCCTCGAAATTAAAAAATCACGTGTAGATATTCTAATTGAGTCAGCCTCTAGGATTGACATTGAATCATTTTTTTATAAAAACTCAATCAGAAAAACAAAGATGAGCAAATAAACATTTTTTTTGTCGAGGCAAAGAAATTAAGAATTTAGCCGAAAAATTTGCTAAATAATTATTTTATTTATCAAATCCATAGAATATACCCGAAAAATTATTTTAGCATAGATAAATGTTGACTTTCATTTTCTTTTTATAAACTATAATATCACCGTGTAATCATCCGCAGTACCGATACCAATAGTATATTATTTTTTGCACATTTTCAATGAATCAAATTAATAACAAAACCGAAGATGATTATATTAAAATATGGACCGCAAAATCCACTTTCATGATTTTACCACGAACACAATGCAATTGCTCTGATAATCATTTGAGTTTCAAATTGAGTAAACAAAATAGCAATTATTTTTCTAGCAACCTAATATTTTAATGCTAATCTACTTAATGGAGTATGCGATGCTCGTTCATCTTCGACTAATCACCGTACCGATTGTTTAGAGGTTATAATCAATTGAAGAGCGACTCAATTTGATATATTGGGGTCATGTACTAAATGTCAGTTGCCATACTATTCATTGTTCACAGCGAGCGGTGGCAGAAGACGTAATTGAAATAACACTAATTAAAATCCACACAAAAATTCTAAAGCTAAGATATCTCTGCTGCTCAATTTTAATTAGTCTCAATTAGTGAGTACAAAACAGCAGATGCTCGTTTTAGGGCAGCGATTGTGTTTGTACAATTTAAGTCTCATTTGGAGCAACGGCGTTAATTTTTATCACCGAAAATGACAAATGGGATAAATGAACTTTGAGTCCCAATGATAAACAAACAGTAGATTAGAAATTTAAGATAATATCTTACGTCAAATATCCAGGTGATGTGATGTAAAAACGGTATTAGGAAACGTCGGAGATGTTTTTTTTGAATAAAACAATAGACGTTGTTTTGTTTGGGTTAGAAGTGTTAGATTATGTCATTGATAGAGCAGAGCGGCAATTAAGAAGCATTAGAAAACATTATGAAAAAAGTATATGTGCCATATGAAAGGAGGAAACAAATGGTTGTAGGTACAGAGTGATTTTATTTACGCGTTATATAATTTGATTGTTTAATAAATACAATCACGAAGATACTTTAAGCGATAGATGATCGAAACGAAAATATCATGGCCATGTTATGGCGAGGTTATATTTACCATCGACCTTTATTTTGAATACACGCGTTGTTTAGGCTACATGGTTCCAGTGCCATATAATTCTCAAAAACATCATAAGGTCAGATCCAGGCGCAAATATCCCGCTTAAAATCTGGTTTTATCCAGAATACATTGTTTCCGCATCGGATTCCTAATAATATTAATTTGAAAGGCTCGATTTCACGCCCAAGTCGTGTGTATCAATCGTATGATTTGTTGGATAAAACATGGTTTTCACTAATTATAATTCGAAAAAAATAGTAATTATGCACATTTACATTACGTACGAGCAATTAATCTATTCGAAACACTCGACGGGCACAAAGAAAAATTCTCAGAGTGTAATTGTAAGATATTTCGTAATTATTATTGAAATGATACCATATCAACGGCATTTCTGTAATTGGAATTATTCATAATTGTCGATGAAAAGCGATTTGTAGCGAAGGTCGCATGTAATAGGAACACCATCGAGTCTAGTCCTTCATGGATACATTTTACCTTCACCGGACATGAGGAAAATTATAGAAAAACTAGGCTATAGAATTCGTTCGAATTGTAAAAATCAATTTTAACGCTATATTCTAATTATATATATGATTAACTTGTTATACATAATATTATTATTATTTAGAATACCGAAAAGAAAACAATTATTTGTTTAATCAATTCAAAAAAATAATATCTATGTTATATACGCACCCATCCCTCGATTTACGCGGTAAATACGTACCACGAAAATAATGCAAATGAAAACTGCATAAAAAAATGATATTCAAACATACAATATCGTCAACTATTATATAAAATATGTAATGAGGTATATGGTTGACTTTGACACCTTTTTATTTCACGTTGGTATTATATTTTGACACTTTTTTTGTTATTGTTGGAAAGCCGACACAGATATTTTCTCATTCTAAATTATTATGCTCTTCAAATATTATAATTTTTGTTTAAAGTTCGAAAATTCGTACAATTATTAAATATGAGTTCTTACATAATAAATACATCATCGTAGACTAGGCAGATCGCAGAACATTAACCTTGCCGTGCCGATGGGGTTTATTATGGAATCCCAAGATTTACAAACATACAAACTTTTTGTATTTTTCTAAAGTCTAAAGAATAATATAAATCATTGATCTTTTGGTCCAAAATTGCTAAAAAAACAACAACCATATTCGACTATGTAGCCACGGGCGCGATGTTTTTCTCGCTCGCATCCGGTACGCTGACCAAGTGCGCGATTAAAAATCCAAAATATTGACTATCAAATTATGAATATCTATTTTTATTCTTAGAATAATCAATTTTTGAAAAAAATATCAAGAAAAATTCATCAATATCTTGACTTGAAATTCTTGGGGTCGATAGACCCCCTACAGACTCGGTTGTTCTCGAGCTGCCTTGACGGATAGGATAATGTTGTATATTGCTTTAATATTACTACACAGAATATATTAATAGTATCAAATTAGTTGTCATTAATAACAGAAATTTCGTTCTGGCAACTTTGACCTCACGAATGAGCCACGTGATCGGCCAGAGCCAAAGGTGAATAATGACGAACTGAAAGTCACCGTCAAGTCAGATGCATCTCAAGGGGCACGTGAATTATCGTTGATGTTTGTTGTTAGCAGGGAAACGACATAAACTCACCAAGCTGAAATCGGTTAAGTAAAAAAGTTGGATATGTGAGTTCCATATGAACAGAATAAAAATATAAACAACAACGCTTTCTCGTCTCAAAAATGATTATTTTTTTAATCGAATTGTAACGTGTGATATAAAATATCGGATCTAATACGATATCAGTAAATGTTGAGCATAGTGGATGTACAAGGACAAGACACCAAAACATAACATAAAGCGCATTAGTCATCAAACGAATGCAATGGCAATTGTTTGGTGGTCTGGCACAGGTGTGATCTATTATGATTTCATAAAATCTGACTCATCAATCACGGTAGAAGTGTACTGCGAACAGCTGGACCAAATTTTAATGCACGACAACAACCATACTCACCAAAACTTGTCCCTACTTAATGCCACTTTTTCCGGAATTTAAATTTTATACTGATGACCTAATAGTTTTCATTGACACACAATATTTAATTATCTTATTATATTAATCATATGAATTTCTAAACATTTTTTTTCACCTGGTCCAAAATAAATTTACAGTAATGTCAGATAAATAAATATTTCAGTTTTTTAAAATAAATCTTGATCTATGGTAAAAATTATACAATATTGTATACGATATTGACTTCATCTTTTACATTTCATATAAATCTAAAGTATGATAGAGGTGAAAGCATTCACCTATACACAAGGCAGACTTTCTTTCGATCACATGTTACACAAATATACCAGTTTTTATTTCGTTCACCGGATTTTTTTTTGTTTGAGCACAACAAGCAATCTTTATGTATCCCCTGAGGATTATGGCATAGAAAATGTCCTGTTTTATCCAGTCTTTGCTTCTTATCCCTAGTGGAAACACGTCCAGGATATTATTCAAAGCCCGAAAATCAACGTCTACTTTCCAGGTAAACAGATACACAACCCAATGTTTATATAAAGCATTCAGTCCTCCTCCCAGAAAATCGTTCTAACAAAAACGAGCGAAAAAATCCATATTAATAATGAAATAATGTTGGATGACATACAACATATGACCTATTGGAATAAAATCGATGTCGTATGAGATGCGACATAAGACCGGAAAGGATTAAAGATGGAAATAGACATATGTTATTTAAGATAAAATAAATTGTTTATTCTGAATTTCGTCATCCAAAGAAAATGTTTTCTTCTTTCTTATAGTCGGTTCAAAGTCGCTATTGTTTTCAGTAGAAATATTACAAATTTCTGATTCCTGGGAAGAGTTCATTTATATAATAGTTAATTTTATTAGATTTTCTTTACACATAAATATTAATTTAGATAAAATAGTGTAAAATACTTTTTTTTAGCTATTATTCTTCTATTAATAATTCAACAATGTCATAAATATTCAAATATTGTAAAACATTTCCTAAGGAATTTTTCATACTAAAAATATGAGGAATTTATATATCTTTATATACCTCTAATAAATATTTCGTGTCATAATAATTTACAACGATCA
>JAGXCT010034844.1:0-43698 GCA_022495035.1 Philopotamus ludificatus
ATAACACAAAACCTGATTTTATCCGTAATCAAGGTTAATTTCCTGCGAAATATCACGAAAAATAAATCATTAAAGAGTCGATAAATATTATTTCATAAAAAAATATGCGGCGGCGATGCAGAAGAGGTTTCGCAATTCGCGATCTGGTGGGGCGAGAGCGGGAGGAAGGGCGACCCGCCGCGGCCGAGACGGAGGCCTCCTGAAAACAATCGTCCATCATTCGGTTAACATTTTTCGTGTGGTGAAGAAGTGTCCATAAACGTTATTAATCGCGGCAGGACGTCGGATAAATAAATCTACACAGGTATATATCGATCGTGTATACCCAATAATAATTGATGTGCCGAATGAAAATGGAAAATTTAAACACGTACGATGAAAATTCGACATGTGGCTTCCGTATAAACAAACGGGATAAATGTATACACAATCTTTTTTACGCTTTGTTTAGCCGTTTTAAAATTAAATCCAATTTTTCTCGACACAGAATGCTGTGCGTATAAAATGCAGGGAATTAATAACAATTTCGGATTTGGCGCGCCGAAACGTTTACGCCATTTTTATTACGAATAAAAGAGTGATGTACGCGCACGCAGTTTCATTTTCTGTAATTATTTGTTATTAAGAGTGACGTCACATAAGGAAATTGTCTCTTACAATTGGTTTCGCTCGCATGCTCGCTAATATATCGGAACTATGCGTTTTTTTCCTTTATTTGTTCCACTAGAACGATATAATTTGTTTCCGACATCCGTATGACGATCGAGACACGTGCAAATATTAATTGCGAAGAATACACCATCAACATAATGACCAAATAAATACAAGCAAACGAAAGTGATATTTACATATCAAATCATTTTATCTTTAGAAAGGGAAAGGATCAGCTGACATCAATAATTTTTGATCATTCAATTTATATAATAAATCAAATTATCAGATTACCCGTAGTAATTTTCTAGAAAAACCTTATTTATTAATTATTTAAAACATCTCTTCATCTTTCAATGACATTTTTGAAATATTCGGTGGCTTGTGTTGTAATGACTTTGAACTTCCATCCTAAAATTTAATTTTTCGTTCGTGATTTGTGCTGCACACTTTTTTCTTCAATGCAGCATTAACCATCCATCTGATAGCAATACATCTGTGCCGTTTTTGTTTGGCCCTATCGGAAGTGTTTCGAAGTGGATTATACCCTTGCAGTCCCATCAAACAGCAGCAACAGTTCTTTGGTGTTTGATGCCTTGGGGTTGTTTTTGTTATCTGGCCCCGAGACAACCATTGTTTTTTTGGTCATCGGTTTGAATAAAGTACTAGTTTTCATCTCCAGTAATCAGCTTATGTAAAAACGATTCTTTCAATTCCTGTTCTAAGAGTTCATCGCCCATATTTTCACCGCTCAATTCATGGTGCGTCCATTTTCCATGTCTCCACACCATGCCAATGTGTTCCAATTTCTTGAACAGTTGCAGCTGAATTTAATTCAAATTCGACCTTCAGTGTCTTCATCCATAATTGTCAGTCTTCCACTTCTAGGGCTGTTTTCAAGGTCAACATTTTCTGATCGAAACACCTAAAACCATTTTTGACACGTCTGAACTCCAAAACACCGCCAATTAAATATTGTTAGTTGCTACATTTGCATTTTCTTCCTTCAAGGAATGGTAAAGCATAGAAAAACGAATAAATCCCACATGTCACAAACGTTTTGTATTTTTTTTTAAAGAATAAATAGTATAAATAATCATTGACCTTTGGATTTATTTTCCGCAATTGCGAGAAAAAAAAACAATATTTGCTTCTGTTGGCAAGGGCGCGATGTTTTTTCATCCGGTACGATGTGCAAGTGCGAGTGAAGCCGTACTAGTGACACGTGCGGTGTGCCTCAGTTTGGGGCGGGACATCACCGAGTTTGCGCGTCACTTACGCGTCATATATATTAGTTAAAATATCTAAACTATCGACCAAATTATGAAGCATATCATGAATAACTATTTTTATTCTTAGAATAATCATTTTTTTAGCATTTCAAGTCAGCATCTTGACGTGAAATCCTTAGGGTTTATTTTCCATTGTAAATAGACCTCTGTTGGCGACGCCGTTGGTTTCGAGCCGCCGTGACGGATCGGTTAAACGGTAAAATGCGTTTTTGGGAATGTCGGTGACTAGTTTAACACAAAACACGTGATGGGAAGTTGACGAACACAACACTACCGATAGTAAAAAAAAATCATCATAAATACGGCACGACTTTCCGGAAAACTTAATAATATACTTAAACTTCGAGGTCGATTGCATCTATTAAGAGTTAATAGCCACATATTGCGCTTCTTAATGTTGATAATTCCCAGGAAGTTTATTGAAAACCTTCATTTTTGTTATTGTTGACATAATCACGTAATTTGGAAGCAATGTCAAGATTTAGCTCCGACCCTGCGATTGACCCAACAAACACACCTCTCAGTTTAAGATGATTGATTACATCGCCCAATCATAGTTTCATTTAATATTCACATCGCGTTCACAATACGCCATTACGCTAACTCTTTATGCACTAATTATGCATTATCTATTCAAATTTGCCGCGCATAATCGATTATTAAGCTTCCGCTGCGAGAATGCACCTGTTTTCGGTGAAAAATTATGATGCGATCGAGATTACGCAACGCTTTACACAACCGCATCTCAATAAAAAAAATATGACTATGTAAATGCCCAATAATAGCGGGCGTATATCAAACGAAAACCGGCACAAACGGCGACCTTCGCGACGCCATCGTTCATGTATTCCAAATTTCGCATATTTGCGCCTAGTAGTAGTCCTCAAATTGGGCGCGTCGCGGTTACTCAATTTGACGTCATCGATTGATATTATACTAATGTCAAATTACGTTGCTACCTTTCAGGCATGTATGGCATGGGTGTGCATTGATCGACATGAAAAGTGGGACAAGCATGACCATGACTTCCAAATTAATCAAAGTGATAAAGAGGACAAATTACTCGACAGTCGTCGCCGTTGAAGCCTTGCAAAATGTTTCGAGCATATCCGAGAGGGCGTGGCTGAACGAGGGCGTGAAACCGTATTCGGAGATTCCAGGACCAAAAAAATTACCATTCTTTGGTAACTCATGGAGATTTGCACCGCTAATTGGTAAGTGAAAATAATTATTTTAGTTTTAATATACTGTGACTGTGGTCCTTTAAGAGCTCTTCGATACTTCCCTTGCAATCAGTTTCTTTTTAAAAAAAAAAACCTATAATGAGACAAAGTCATGAGATCGAGAATTCTCTTACAAAGTTTTACAAAGCAGCCATGGTTGATGAATACGGGGACTGGAACCATCATAAGGGTGTTGTGTATGGTCCAAAAATTGTTTGAATGTGAGCAGGCGCGTTATCGTGGTGCAATTGAAACGAGTTGTTTCGCCATTAATCCGAGCTTTTTCTTCGGATTGCTTCACGTCAACGGCTTACAACTTCCAGGTAGTAACTCAATATTGACTGTGCGACCTAGTAATGGCAAGAGTTCGTGATACATTATGATCTTTAATCGAAAAAATCAACAGAATCTTTGCATTCGAACCGAGTTGATGAGTCTTTTCCGGGAAAATTTATTACAAATATTGTTTAAATGGTTTACGGACGGTGTGTCTCGAAAAATCGAACTTTACGGGGCAGTAAAAAAACGATTTAAAATAATAGTAGTTCTAAAACTAAAAGAATTGGAACCATAAATCGGATCTTTCTACAACATATACTTTTAGTGATAAATATCCTTAAAAAAATTAACGTGATATCCTATTTTTTCAAGATACAGCAAAATTGCTTTTCAACGTCAACCCAAACCTGATCATAAGTTAAGTTGCCTAGCTGGCATAGTATTCTCAGGCGGCAGAATTGCTGTATCTTTAAAGTATTTTATTATTTGATACGGAGAAAGAGTTATAACTATTTTGTGTACTGCTCAAACACAAACGGGATGTCTATCGTATTAAAAATATACTGACAGTATATTTGAATTTTTTAGGATATTTTTCGTACATTGTGGAAAAGGTCCCAATAATTTCAACGTCGTATCTAAATAAAAAAATCATCGTATGAGAAGGAGACTTATACTCAGGAGCGGCTCGTCCATATAAACTGCAGCACCCTTCAAGCACCCGCAAGAGCGCTGTCTGCTCGTCAGCGCTACCAACGTCGTGTATTAGATGGATAGGGGGCGGCAGCGGGGTGGTGGGTCTCGCCGTTAAGCACTGTGTTGCTCTATGTTTTTCGCTTTTTTTTCGAGATACAGCAGCTTAATTATCGGAATATATTGCCCGAAATGATGGAGAATTAACTAAAAGGCTATGAATAATGTCAGTTAATACATTCAGCACAATAAATTCTTTGATATTTCAGGTCATTACAAGATCGGGGAGCTGGACAAGGTGATGCTGTCACTTCGCGAGCAATACGGAAAAATGGTGCGAGTTGGCGGCCTATTGGGACACCCAGATCTAGTGTTTGCATTCAGCGCGGACGCCATAGAAACGGTGTTTCGAAGAGAGGAAGTGCTTCCGCATCGACCTTCGATGCCTTCGCTGGCACACTACAAACGCACGATGAGAGCCGATTTTTTCGGGGACAACGCCGGAGTAATTGGAGTGTAAGCAAATATGCGTTCAAAACGCAACTATTACACAACTCGTGAACAAATTTCGGAACCAAACAGACTTTTAGCATTAATATCTAGGCCAAATTCCTACAGCAACTTCCATTGACGATTCAAGGTTTGAGTGCAAAATGTAAGCCGTAACCAAACGTCATCATTGCCACAATGAAACTGCATATTCACCTCGCTGACTATATTAGTTAACGCCTTCAGATTTATTATTCAATAGAATAGACCGGCGAAATCCATCCACGGGGGTTAAATATCAGATGGAGCGTTCAGATAACCGATTTATGATTGATGACTGTTTCGAGTTGATCCCTTCATAAAATAGTAATAGATTGGATCGTCAAAAACTGAGTGATTATCATTGATTATTTAAACGTTGTGCATTGTGCAGGCATGGAAAACCTTGGGATATCTTCAGAGCCAAAGTACAACAAATAATGCTTCAACCTTCGACCGCGAGGAGTTTCGTGGGTCCATTGAATGACATTGCAGAAGATTTCATAAACAGGTATCAAAAAAAAATTGCATACAATTCAATGACGAAATTATATTAAACATGCTAATTTCATTTTTTGCTATAGAATAGACGATATGCGAGACGATAAGGGGGAAATGCCGGATCAATTTTTATACGAGATTTATAAATGGGCATTAGAATGTAAGTATGACCTAATTCCGGGACGCATGTAAATATTTTCTTAATAAAACTACGAATTATTTAGCGATCGGCAGAGTAGCGCTAGATACTCGATTAGGATGTTTAGAGCCGACATTATCCCCGGACTCAGAGGCGCAAAGAATAATTGATTCGATCAACACATTCTTCTGGAATGTCGCCGAGGTCGAATTGAGATTGCCCCTGTGGAGGATATACAGCACGAAATCGTACAAAAAATATATAGGCGCTCTGGACGACTTCAGAGAGTAAGTGAAACAATATTCTTTATTTTGCAATTGTACAATTTCATTATCGAGTTAACCTACATTGTATTGAGCAAATCATTATGCAAATATCACCTAATCAAACAGTGATAAGATATATGTATTGATTCAGGCTATGCATGCGCCATATCAGGGTAGCCGTTGAACGTTTGGAGGCGCAGGTGGAAAATGGAAAACAGAACGACGGCAAAGCCGACTCACTCGTGGAGAGCATTCTTCGCCAACACAACAATCCCAAATTAGCCGCAGTATTAGCATTAGATCTCCTATTGGTCGGAGTGGACACGGTAAGAGACGAACGACAATTAAAAAAATGAGCAGCAATTAAAGCGACCCGATTACAGCGCAAAATTCTATATTTATCGCGGGAAAAAAAAAGATCTTGCGGTGTAAATTGGGTCCAATTAAGCTGCAGTGGAAGAGGCGTTGCCAAAACGGAAGGAAGCACCGCGAACCCTCTTCCGCCCTTAACTCTACACACAACCAAACCTATTAACAATTTAATTCTTCCAAGAATTTTCCATTTAAATACAGTAGATTCCTTTTAATTGCGACACATCGGACGCCATTTTTTTTTGTCTTAATTAAACGGTTGGCCCAAATCAACTAACTATAGGGTAAAATTAAAAAAATATATATTGTTTGACAACAAAATATGGCACCCGCGCGTGAACAAACTAAGAATAGAACGAGGTCGTTTAAAATATGTGATTTAATTTTGTTCAATTTACGAAATACAATTAAAAAAAAACCTAACCCCTAAATTTTGCATGGATGCTTAGACTTGGTAAATAAACTCCAGCCATGAAACCAAACCGTTTCCAAACCCAAAAGTTTTCCTCTCTTGGCCATTGCTGGCATTGGACGTGTATCTTCTACCACTGTCGGTATCGTATTTTACCCTCCCGACTGTGTCCAGGCAAGTATGAGGGAGTTTGCCTTGGTATCCGTCTTCATCTGCTTATTACGAATCAGAAGTCATTATTGAAATTTTCGTGCAATAGTAATCCTTTCATCATGGGTAAGACCTCATATAATAGAAAGAAGAGCGAAAGTATAGAGACTATACCATTTATCGGATACAGATTAGGGTTTCCTTACCAGGACATAATGATTCTGTGATGATAAATGCTGTGCGGAGTTATTCCGTACGGGATATTGTTAGTATGGTGATACAATATTTTAGCACTCAGTCATCTGTCATAATCACAGATCAATAATCAAAAAAATTAAAAACATATTTTTTTTTTTTTTTACTAAATTAAACGGAATCGTTTTCCAAGTAACAGAATTAAATGACTTATTTTCTTTATTTGGTTTCTGTTCCTTGAGATATAGCCCAAAACCGATAAACCAGCGTCCCAATTAAGCGGAATCTACTGTATATCAATAAAAATGGATACCAGGTTTAAATTCTCACGATTATTTCCACTAAATATACGATCAATTGTGTCAAAAGATCTAAACTACGGCTCCACTTTTTTTAGTTAACTATTTTCATTCAAAATGGTCTTTGGCACCTCTATAAAACTTCTGCAAAAGTAGTAAGTTCACTGGACAGTATCTCTCTCTCTCTCTCAAAATAAAATGCCGATGTCAAATAAATTATCATTGAATGATCAAATATCTTGAACCGTTTTATTAGGGATCAATTGAGATAAAATGATTATTTTTTATTCCAATTAATCTTCAACCTTTGACACGTCTGCGATACGATACTTGATTTATTTATTTGGGTATTATTACATCAATAAAATTGCTTTCTAGAGACAAAATAAAAAAATATTTCAGCAATCTTTGCTGATTAAATTGTATA
The DNA here is from genome assembly GCA_022495035.1 of Philopotamus ludificatus. Classification (NCBI taxonomy): domain Eukaryota; kingdom Metazoa; phylum Arthropoda; class Insecta; order Trichoptera; family Philopotamidae; genus Philopotamus; species Philopotamus ludificatus. Next base: position 7,428 of record JAGXCT010034844.1, read on the forward strand.
AGTTGAGATTTATTTTATTTAAAATTGTGCATCAACGACTTAGAAATGGGCGAAAGTGTTTAAAGACCACTGTTAGTAATATGGCGTGATCTCGTTGTGCACAATGATATTCGACTTAAGCAAAAAAAAGCCTGCTGTTATTGTGCACAATCCCGAAATCTGCATATTCCTAAAGAGGGGTCTACACACATGACCCTATCGAGCATTCGCAATATGGCAGTCCGCTAAAAATATCCCAGCAATGCGGATACTTTGCGACAATACGTGTTGAAAAGGAATAAGTGGCATGCACGGTTCCTAAAAGGTACAGTCGGCGATAAAGGCGACGAAATTTACATCGCAATCTGTACACTCTATCTGTATTGTTGTAATGCGAATAAAAAAAAATTAATGTAACTATTCCTCAAAAAAAAAAAAAAAAAAATCAGACATCGGTGGCGTTATCGTCGACCATTTATCAGCTGTCTCAGAACGTCGAAGCGCAAGAGAGACTGAGGAAAGAGTTGATCTCGGCGCTTCCGAGTCCTTACGATCCCATCACGGCTGAAGTGCTGGAACAATTGCCTTATCTGAAAGCTTGCATCAAAGAGACCCTTCGGCAAGTATACACAAAACGATACGATTTTTCAACTGTAAAAAAAAATACCATTTTTAATCTAATCACATTTTTCCAGAATGTATCCCGTCATTCTGGGCAATGGCCGATGTCTTCAATCCGACGCCATTATAGAAGGATATTTAATACCAAAAGGGGTAATAAATTGAAATCGATTAATTACATTAAATAGAAATGATACAAATTAAAGTAATCAATTAAATTGTTATAGACGCATATAATATTTCCGCATTATGTTGTATCGAACGAGGAAGAATATATCAAAGATCCTAAGAAATTCATGCCGACGAGATGGATGAAGAGCGCAGAATGTCCTCACAGGGCGAAGATACATCCATTCGTATCTCTGCCGTTCGGTTTTGGTAGAAGGACGTGTCTCGGAAAACGCTTCGCCGAAGCAGAATTACAAATAATGCTCGCAAAGGTATAATCATATATATATACAGGGCTTCGAACCGTTATTTTTCGGTTCCGGAAAAATAACAATATTTAAATGTATTTATTTGAGCTGAAAAATATAATAATTCCACATGAACCGTTATTTTATTCGGTTCAGCTCCGGTTTTTCGTTCCGAGAAAAAATTATATATTTTTTTTTAAATTGAACCGGAACGAAATAAAAAATAAATCGTTTATGAATGACCTTTTTTATATCAATATTTTTCAGATTTTCAGAAAATATCAGGTGAATTACAATTACGGACCGTTGACATACCGAGTCAGTCCGACGTACGTTCCCATCGAGCCGCTTAAATTTAAATTGACACCATTAAACGGATGAATCACTACAATGAGAAACGATGACTACGATTCGGAGAATTTATGTTTCATAATGAAACAATTGAACTAGAAGAATATATATATATGTGAAAAAATAATATCGCATGAAAAATTTCACGATTTTTTTCATCAAAAATTAATCTGTGTTTTATTATTATTAATTATTTCGATTGTTAACATTCCAATAAACACTGTTATAGCGAATAATTCTCATTAATATTAGATGAAAATATTGTATTCGATTTTATATGTATATTTTAAACGTCGAAAACAAAAAAAGCCAAAATATAAATAATTTTGATTGCGGGCGTCAAATGGTAAAATCCGTAAAGTGCAAGTTGTTGGAATAGAGGTGCCTGTAACGTAAACACGCTGGTTCAGATTTAGCACAAACGTCTGCCATAACGTAAACAAATAAGACGGGGTCCAGCGATCTGGTGAATACCAATGAATTTTGAGGACGAAAACAATTTTATGCGGTTATACTGTGAGCCCGCCGTAATAATCAATGGTAAGAGGAAAACAGCCATATTCGCCGACAGCCAGCGACATCTATGATTTTTCTCTAGAACGAAAAAACATGTTAAAACATAACGTAATAAAAAAAATACTCACTATTTGGCTGAATCGTTGAGCTGATACTCGTTGGAGCGACCGAAGCACTCCTGTACGCCATGATCTGCCCACAACCGTTTCATGGCGGCTAACAACTCCTCAGAAAAGGGTTCCGTATCCTCCATGCGTTGTATCACATCGAATACCATTTTTCCATCGGACTGAAACGACAAAAAAAATATATTAATAAATTTTAAAGTGATTCCGCACCTCATCAAAATTCGTCACGAAAATAAAAGCCACGAAATATACGCCGTACACGCACGCAACGCGTATCCCCCGCGGAATACGCAAACACATAATTATCATTTTGTTCGGCGAAGGGGTTAACGAAAGCACACGCTAAAAACGGCGGATAATAATGGACGAGTGCAATAATTGGGACACCGCGTACCACAGCCGACAGATTAAACGACTTTAATCAGGATGCAATTCAGTCGGATGACCCCCGCAATACAAATCCGAGATGACATCGCAATCAGCGTTCGCATGATTGTCGGGAATCATTGCAACATTATATTATATCAGGATGTTAGGAAAGTAATTTCGTTTTTATATGAAAATGAAAGACGGAAAGAAAGATATTTTATTAAATTATATATTGTCCATTTTGGTCCAATATCTTTTGCTATCACTCTGGCCGTAGCATGATTCCAGGATCATAAAATGTTTGTTCTTTGCTGGCAAAAAACCGATCCAGGTGATTTTTGGCCTCCTCATTTGAAGTGAGGTTTTACCAGCTAAAACAATTGTAGAGACCGAAACAAATAAAAATCAAAAGGTGCCAGATCTGGAGAATATGGTGGGTGTGGCAGCATATCCCATCCAAGCTGTAAAAGCGAGTTAACAAACAGGGAGTCTCGCGTATCTTGGTGGAGACACTACACCTTTTCATTGATCAATTCTGACCTTTTCTGTTTTAAATTAGATCAAGTGATTTATTGTGATGACGTACTTCAAGAGATTGATCGTTGTTTTCAGTAGAAGCTCAAAACGATTCCTTAGAAAACCACCAAACGAATGCTTATCCACCTCTTTTGGTGAATATCGGCTTTCCGAGGGTGCTTTGAGCCGGTTCATCTTTTTTACTCCATGATCTCTTGCGTTTAACATTGTTGTAGACAATCCATGCGCTTGAACGCCATTTTTACCTATTCGATAATAAAAAAGTAAAATATGCCGAAAACGCTGATTTTCACATTCCATATTTGAAAGGGTACCAATCAAAAACTACTCCATAGAATCAATTGAACCTTTTCACAAGCAAGCCTTGCAATATACAATAGTCAAAATATATACTGATTATGCGTCATAAGTGTGAAGATGACTGTGAAAAAATACAATTAAGTCCTCTGTTGGAAAAAAACGAAATGACTTTCCGAACAATATTGGGTTGTACGGAGCTATGTTATGAAAATGAGCGGAAGGAAAGCGATAGATTTAAAAATCAATATTGTTCAAGGGCCTAAAGCGCCGCTGTTCAAGTCGAGTGGGTCTCGTCGACGTGCATTCACGTGAAAGATTTCAAGAGATCCTCCATCTAAGCATATTGAATCGAGCATTGATGATGTTGAGTTTTTCAAGAACAATAACGAATCGGCTACACACAAACAATGCATATATTAGATACACTGAACACACATCTTGGTCAAACTTATTTATTCCAAAATATGTAAATGAGATTTTTGAGTAAAATTTCGTCTAGCGAATCGTATCGTCGTCTTTCATACCAAACAAACGGAACAAACCCCCTACGATTCGTCTGGATATAGCGGGAAGGGCTAGAAATCTGACTCCAACGATGGTACAAGATACCACCAATGACAAAGATAATTAAATCTATTTGAAACGTATTATTGACGGAGTGTCTTCAACACTTGGACCTCAATTTCAGTTCTAGAGTCTGAAAAGGCTATTAGTTAATGTTAATCCACATTTGGTTGGAGTTACGGAGGCACGTGATAAGAAAAGTTAAAAAAATAAAAGTGAATGGTGATCGGAAAGACAGGAGAAGACGTGACCCTACGAAAACAAGTCAGCGATAGGTTGTTGCCTTGTATTAGCTCTTCGACCCATTGAATGAGAGGATAACTATAGTAGGATCATGAAGGTATCGAGGTCCTCGTCATTCGGACATTCTACTTCATTTTCTATCTTATTTAATAGATAAAAATAAATAGAAGACGAACCCGTTTATGACACATTTTCACTTTACCAAATTTTACAATCAGGGAAAATTTGAATCCGAATAGAAAGCAGCGTATATGAAATTCGCAGGGTGATAAAAAATTCAAATAAGAATCAATTACGCATGAAAGTCGCGGACTGCTGGTATTTGACTGCACGATAATATAACAATGAAATTTTGACCGTGGAAGAATTTCCGAAAAAGATATTTCGATTCCTTGGGGGTATTTTCCAACATCCCTCAAAGTTGACGTAAATTTCGTCTATACATATGCCGATAACAAGTCTCTATTCACCACCGAGTGCTTATTATAACGTATTCGTTTGTATCAACATTATTTTAAAAATGTATTGAAGCGAAATAAACGGATTTTTTTCAGACAAAAATAACGGTTTTATCAGTTTTCGATTTTTGTTCAGTTCTGGTTTAAAGCCTCAATCAAATAAGGCAGATTGCAAAAGTGTTGATATACACTCAAACCTATTTTTACATGGTTCCACTAAAAAGAACAAATATTACATTTTTATAAAAAAATATTTGTTCTAACACGATTACCAGAAACAACATATCTATTTACGTATTTTCAATTTCGCGCATTGTTATTTCTCGATGTTCACTGAGGCAAAAGGACATAATTTTATGTCACAATAGCCAATGGAGCAATGGGAAAAAAGTAAACGAAATAGTGAAATTGATCAACAGCTACTTTAACACGAGGGCTTGGAATTTGCTGAGTATGGAACAGCATTTTCTCGCTTATGATCCCAACCTTAAACGAGGTTTAAAATTCCAACGAAACCTGCAGATTTGAATGGCTGGGTATCAAAAAATGTATAAACAACTCGTGAAACAAAAAACGCAGAAGTAAATCACATATTTCCTAATAATATGAAATTCAACAACACAAGACGGCAATAATAGACAAATAAGTTCATTTATTTATTTATTCGGCTACGATGGATGGATGACATAACAGAAAGATTCTAAAGCGCCATTCACCCATATAAAGATGCGATGAAGATAGATACTGAAGATACAAGGGGAATAAATCTCTCACACTTATATTCTCCCCAGTGTCAAACCACGACACTGGTTAATTTTAATATTTCAGTTGGATTGGAAATGTATAATATATGTCTATAATTATTTATTCAACGAAGGATAGGTTGCCATAAAATAAATAATACCAACGCGCCAAACTACTTGCCATTATGTTTTCGCGCAGTGTTGTCGATTTGCTGGATTTTCGTGCTTTTATAACCTATTCTACTACTAACCTACTACCTACTACTTGGCTCAGTTAACTTACATTATCGAAATAATATGCATGTTACCTACAAGCCATAACAATGGTTTTAATATGTTCTTATAAATTTCTATACCACATTGTGGTTCTTTTTTAAAATAGCACGATTTTTTTAAATCTATGGAACCAATCTTCAATTTTTACACGGTTTTTTCGGAACATATCTACCATGTAAAAAAATAAAAAGTTATAGGCAAATTATTTCATGATATTTTATGCCGGACGAAAAAGGGCACATAGTTACAATCGTGAGAACGTCCAGTGCATAAAAACACTGCGCGGGCGGAATATAGCCTCGGGGGAAATGAGAATGGACAAGAGTATGAGTAGTAATGAAAGCGGCAAAGTTTTCGCCAGGGGTCGGGAGAAAGGGGTGAGAAGGCGTCGCATGGCGCCGCGACGACTGCACGCAACCCTCGAGCCGCCCACAACAGGCCAGAAACAGACCGAATCATTTAAACAATGCGTGGAAACTGACCCAATCTGACGACGACGACTACTACTACATCCAACACGGAATTGGCGCAATCTCACATATCATCGCGGACGACGATCGAAATATCAATGAACACATATTGTTTAAAAAATTCAAAAGTGCGTCCAGCTCAACCGCGCTGTGGAAAATCGTCCTTTGTGAACAGATAAATTAACTATAAATAAATTCGGCCGCACTATATAAATAGGTATTCAATAAAAATCGATTATCTCAAAACATGCCACTCTACGCAATTTCCCCGTGCGAGGGATGGGGAGACTCGCAACCCCCTCGCAAGACATGGGGTTATCAATAGCAATTTTCCATTAAGTGGAAATTGCCGGGGATCCAACGCCAGTTTCTTTTAAATTCAATTATCGCGTACAATATAACATACACAAACACAGCATGATACCTTCGGCTACATATTAAACATTGGATCGGGGAATAAATAACGCACACTGCGATGCACAATATTGATTTAAATTTGGAACGTGACTCACGGACTAGGCGAAGAACACAGATAACGTAATATTCAGAATTCCGCATGTGCGAATAATAATAAAAAAAATATATATATTAGCACACAACAAGATAATACACAATTTAATACTCAGGTTAATTAATATGATTTTTTGCAATTATTAATAAGTGCAAAGCACGCGATGGCCGACAGTGATGCACGTAAACGATTCTATTTAAAATATAATATGCTGTGTCACGTGTCTACATATCCGTTTTTCATTATTCTGGTGCTCGATTAAACCATATGCGACGAAACGAGTATGAATCCATTATGAATCAAACATTGAATAAGGCTACATATGTCGAAGAAACGCCATGCAATTGGCACGATAGTATGCGAAAAAGAACACGTTATAGAGCTAATTATTTATGAAGGATGTGGTAAAATGAAATGATACTAATATTTGGAATTCGACGAATCGGTATTTCATTTATGCATACGTACACACCGCAAAAAATATGGCACATTAGCGATGCAACGCGCGTTCTTTTATCTTTTTGCAAACGAATATTTCAACACAGTCACATGGGAACATTAATACATATCGCTTAATTAGGACACATTGACCCAAAAATTGTCGTCTTTAATAATAGTGGCTGGCTCTAATAAGCGAAATTTCGGGTAAAATCAAAAAAATAATATGTATCTTCTAAACTTATGTTTCTCGTTAGGCCATTTTTACAATTTTTTCATCACCCTCGAATGCATTAACCGATCCGTCACGCGGCTCAAAAACAACCGAGTCGTCCGAAGGGGGTCTATCAGAGACCCCAAGCATTTCAAGTCAAGATATTGATGAATTCTTAATTTTTTTAAATTATTCTCAGAATAGAAATAGTTATTAATGATATGCTTTATAATTTGTTCGATATTTTGGATGTATTTAACTGATCAATATGACTCGCCGTAGAATTCTCGCGGCACATGTCACACTAGGTATACGTTTCACTCGCACTTGGGACATCGTACCGGATGCAAGCGAGAAAAAACATCGCACCCATGGCAACATGAAAAAAGTTAAAAATAAAAAAAACTTGGGGTACGGCTAGGTTAAAGATGTGGTGTTCGAGGGAAGAAATCTCTAAATCCCAATTTGTAATGCAATTAAAAAAAGTCAACCCTCATATAGCGCTCTCTGCTATAGAGCGGCGTGTATGACGATCCTTTTTATAGTGCTTCCTTCTGAATCGTTATTTTCTACAAAACGCTAAATTATTAAGGTCAAATTTCAACATTAAAAAATCTGATCCCACATTTTGTATGGCCGACTATTCTTCCATATGCCGGGTTTCTATCTCAACGCTATAGGAGGGTTGACTGTAGGGATGTCGATGACAGATCAATTAATCTAACCATTAAATGATTTCAAAAATTCTCTCAAAAAAATAATTATTTATAACCATTAAATTTTACATGGTTGTCTCAATTAAGCAGAATTGTATCCCCGATAACCAAAGTAAATTACTACTAGTTGGAATTTTTCACAAATATCTGGCGTCCTGATTAAGCGGGATCTATTATATATGCTAATGGGAAGGGTAATTTGTTTGGAATTATAAATAGTAAATAAGTAATCAAATTGGAAACTCACACTCACCTCTCTATCTTTAGTTCCATAAACGATGCCAAGATTTGGCATCGCCCTAAGGATAGCGACCAGAGATTGTATTGTGTTGCTGTATACTACCGGCCGATATTGTTTGAAATCTTCGTTCGTGAAACCACTCTCGTGGATAATTCTGAAAACAAAGAAAACAATATATTAATAAAATGTAATCACATGACTTGCACTGTCATCATTGTAGCATTATTCCAAGAACTCGGGTATTATGGAAAGACGACACCGTTGCGGTCAACAATAAAAAGATATCAATTGCAAGGCTATTCAATTGCATAAACATTTTTTGGCGATTCCAGCATCGTCAAATTCAACAAGATCATGATGCTGATTGTATATGATATTAGATTCAACACGCAGAGAATTAAAAAAAAATCCATTTAATTATATACATGCAATGAATGACGTCGAGACTCTAAAGTGGTGCAGACATTCCTAAACAGTGCACACAATGGATGACTGTGTTCTGAAACGTCGGATGCACTTCTCAAAAGCTACACATGCATTTGCATTGAAATGCAACAGTTGCCGCCTTGTTCGGCGAGCCAACTTCGCCAATGTAGATCAGAACAATAAAACCGTTGAACAATATTTCCGGCAAAAAAACAATTCCAACGTCCGATAAAACATTTCTTTTCGTTATCAATGAAGTAGCAGCAATAGAGAATTACACTAATAACACATGTCATAATACAAATTATGCCAAGATAACACAGATATGTGACATTTTAATGTTCCACATAGAGAGATTATAAAAATACACCAATTGAAATATCAACAACACTTTTAAACGACGGAATATTAATAGAAAATATATATTCATGACAGCGTTAATAGATCTATAGATCGGAAACATTGCACAAATCGCTATGCAGTGGACAACTTCATCCTTGCGAATATGTTTTTATTTAAAATTTACATTCATAAAATTAATATTATATGTCGATATATAGGCGAAGGCTTGAATATAATGAAAAATATGGATGGATATAGGCGTGATAACACATTAGAAGTAATAAATTACAATTAAAAATATAATTATCATTGCTTTATTTTCTCCCCGAATTATGCCGCACCCAAAGGGTTAAATTAATTGTAATTGGGAGGCGTATGTTTATTGTTTCTAAATGCCATCTGAATTCAGAACAAGTGAAAATACTTTTTTTTGTATAGCGTATAATTTAATCCGAAGACTGTTGAACAACGATATATCGTTGTTGTATATCTAAAATGGGGCAGCCCTTCCATGCGTCACCGTCACTGCGGAGCTGCAGTGCCCCCAAGCTACTTGAGGAAAAATATATGAATAAGTCCCGTCGCTAAGCGCTGTATTGCGCTGCGATTTGAAGCAGTCCAGTTCCGTCTATACTGAATCACTTTTGAAATATATCTTTTTATTTTTAATCTTCCGCAGCACCCCCAAATATTGTATATTAGTAAGAAACGATGCATTTCACTAGTATACAAATTAACGATATATCGTTGTTTAGCGTTATAAATAATATTTTAACGCCTAATAATGAATAATTCTTGGATTTCATCTTCTAAAACCTAAACCTTGAAACTGATGTTATTCATATATTCTCTTGTATTACAAATCTTTTCAAAATAATTGAAGAAATTACTTTAAACAAGGGACTAACAAAGATCACCTTTTATATTCATTCGTTCGCGGGGAGTTTACTCAAAAAAATACATTCAATCAGGTAGAAAAGCTATGCTCTAAATATTACTATCTACCATAAGGTGTTAGAAGATTCTTTCAAGGGCAATAGTTGTGTAATAATGAAAATCTCTTATGCTATATCCCAGAATGGGATTTGCTCTCTTCGCTAGATATACTACGGATATATTTTAATTATAAAGGACCCATCAACTTGCCATGTCGGTCGGAAAATCAACTACTCGCCGGATCAATCCCCAAAATTAAATTAGTAACATTCGATAAAATAAGCAAATTAGAGATAAAAATTCATAAAACCGTTGAAAAATTCAAATTTGCCACATTGGTGACAAGGTTGCATACTTAGGCGCCCTTATAAACGCAGAATATTGATTACTACACATGTTAAGAGATGATATTGATTTTTAATTCAATAGCTTAGAAACGAGAATGTACCAAAATATATATAATGTTTGTTAAAATGAGATAAAAAAAAACTAATCCATCTTCCGATAAATTCTAGATAAATGTATAACGAACTGAAAAACGCAATGATATCGTTCGATTGAGCAAGTTCTAAACAAAAGATACGCCATCACAGTGGTTCATCATGACCGTGGCTTATGTTATGAATGGCACCGCCACACACATTCTCTCATGGTGTTGGCGGAATGAAGACGGCAGACGACGTGCAAATGCAATAATTTAAAAAAATCCGAACAATGTAAATAATGCACGAAATAATTAGCGTGTAAATAAAAACAGACACTGACAGCGCGCTTATTAATCGCGAACGCTGTGTGTGAACTAATATGGCGGCTGAAAATGTTTTCACTGGAGGAAAAGTGTTACATTTTTCCTCGCCGTTCGTCGCAGCGTAATTAATTTATTCATCGGTTAATAAATTTCTAATTGTGATTTACTGCAAATTTGCTCCATATTGCAAAAAATATATATATATATGTATATGCATTGATCATAATCGAGCGAGATCGATAATACACTCGACCCTCCTATAGCGTCGAGATAGGGAACGACCATAGAAGAAGCAACCATACCTATTTTGTGGTTAGGTTTTATTAAATGTCCTTGTTCTATTTTTAGTTTGTACTTATATTTTATAGTCAACCAAAGGGAATTATTCTTTGTTTCCCGCGGCAATGTATTATAATATATTTATGAAATTTGTAATTTGACATTGAAAATTTAGCGTTTTGTAGAACACGGCCATCTAAATATATTTCTAACCCATCTCTATACCATCCTGACTACTCAACTCACAAAAATATCATAATCCTCGACTTCCAAAATCCATTCTCAGTAAATTATCCCCATGTAAAATTAGATTAAATTTAAAACAGACCCCCATAATCACATTTTATATGTACTTCAAACCTTTCATTATCGCCACCTTATTCCTAGATTCTAATTAATAACGCATGTAATTAAAATATAAAATTCGATCAAAATTTCGATGAAAAGGAAAAGAGCCTTAGCCTGACATCCTTGGAATCTAGGACAGAGTAAGTAGAAGGAAGCACTATAGGAGAGACTATCGCATACGCCGCTCTATAGTAATAAGCGCTATAGAAGGGTTTTTCAAAAAATTACATACGTATTTATGGTGCATTTAATTTAAAATTGAATAAGAAAAAGACGCTCGAAACATTCGTTTCACAATGGATAGCATCATGCTCAAACATCATATTCAAATTTAAAAAAAAACAGGTACTCTCCTGTTATACGCACACTCATTAAAAAAAAATAATGAATTTGTTTATTTTTATTGTACTACTACTACATATTATTATACAATATATGAACAATATAATCTAGTTTTCGATGGCCAGCAGATTTTAATTGCGAACATAATTAAATCGAATTCATCTTATTCACCACCACTATGTTTGGAGATCTGCTGTCTCCAAATGAATTCTGTGAGATATGAATTTAAATGATGGTGAGCTGTTCCTCGGTGTCGTTTATTCCGCCACTTGGCAGATCCCCACATGCGTTCGACGCTCACTGAAAATCCACTGTTGAGGAAGTACTCGGCCAGCATTGTTCTTCCTCTTGGTAAACAGGCTCTCGTCAATTTCGACTATTAGTCCATTGCCTCCGATCTTTTGTCGAGGCAGTTGATTGAGGTAATCCGCGCAAATCTCTCTTTGTAGACAAAACATACCCGGTCTGGGAGTATTCCTCAGTCTTGTAAAAATGTAAAAGCTTCTTTTTCCGTAATCAGAGTGAATAAGTTCATTGGTAAATTTGTGTATGCGATTGACAATTGTGGAAAACGAACAAATGAATGAAATATTTAAAATTCTTTTTTTAATAAGTGTGCGTATAACAGGAAAGTACCAAAAACATGATGATTGATATTAAAGATTATCGAGCTGTTATCGAAGTAGATACAGGATTGACGATGTGAGAGATTCCGTCATCAATCCATAGACAAAGGATATATACCAATCGATGCAAATTCATGGTGTTTGGTATTATATACCGAGTAGATTGTGAGTAATCCATAAATTGCTTTGTTTTAATTCGACTCCTTATACAAACACGCAAAGACACACGAGATAAACATAAAAAGGTGATCCCGCGAATATTTCCCACAAATACAGATTGCGGTGAAATATTTGCCGATTATATTAATAAAATAATTAAAACAATTGCAATTAATATACGACGATGATGCCGACAAGAGAAATCGTCGAAGCAAAGAAAACATACGACGGGGCCACGCGTCCGTTTTTCTGCGCATGCGCCCAACGATCGAATAGGTCAGAATTCGGCGAACGATCACATAAAATATCGTTCCGCAAACATCGCGCTAATAAATTAATTAATTTGAGTGTTTCCATTGACATTTTTAACGTTCCGAAAAAGCGTTATTATTAGATACCAAGGGTAAAACAAACATAAAAATCGTCATGGCGGACAAAACAAAAGAAAATGTAGTACATAACGGCCATAAAAACAAATTACTTTATTCATGCCGCCAAAAAGTTCGCAGAGAAACGCCCATGGAGCGCCACTGCAAGTATTTCGTATGTAATTTATTGTAATGGACCCATATTAGTTGCCAAGGCCGAAGACCGAAAATAAAAAAAAAAAAAACGCACAAATTCATTCATGATAATATCGGGGAAAGCCTTCGAACCGTGCCAAGTGTCCTTCAAACAGACACGGGGTGCTCCGAGGCCGGAGCGCGAACGGCGATATCGAAACCGTACGCGGAACATTAATCCCGGCAGAGTTGAATGAAATCGAAACGGGCGATCGATTAGCTCGTCGATTGTGGCGATCGCGGCCGCGACTCGGCGAGGGCGAGGGCGGAGGCGAGGGCGAGGAGGGAGGGCGGAGTCCCGTGCGGCGGCGCGGGCCCCAATCGATAGCGGGAGCGGGACGGCGCCGCCGAGTAGCCCGCCGGGTCCGCCCGAGCCCGCACGTCGGCGCTCCGCCACCAACGCCGACGCCATGTAATCGTACGACGTTTTAGCCAACAATTCTGCCGGAAAGACTGAACGGGCTGGACTCATTTTCCGAGCACAATGTCGCTTTGCGAAAAATCGCCAAAGAAAATTACGCATAATCATCGTTGAGTCGATTAAAAAAATACAATGATAAAAAGCTCAATAAAATCGGCAGCTTTCTGTGTATTTTTCGAAGCATCGAAGAGTCCCACATTCAATTTCTATCTAAATAAAACCAATCGACTGCCAAAATTCGATCTGAGGCAATTATCCCGCCAGAAAAGGTAGATAAAATCCAGAATCAGACTCCCATAATAATCCCCGGGTCTCTTGACCGCATGAATACGTGAACGAAGAAGAATACAGTATGAAGTCGACGGCTTAACTCTCATTTAAATGTACGTGTCATTTACGTGCTGCAACATCTTCCTATTCCCACATATGAAATACAGTACGAAAAAGCGACGTTGTGCTAACATTGAGGAGATATAGACAATGCGCTGGAATATGTATACAGATGGCCCTCGACTTTAGCACATTTACAATTTGTCACTTGGTGATTTTAAATTTATGCCAATGTTTAAATCTATCGAGCAGAAACCAACGAATTGTATCTAGTCATTTAGAAATCTGCCTGGATTTCTGCGTTAATATTTCAAGATTAGTTCACTTTTTGTGTCAGAAGTGAATCAATATTGTAAAGATAAAAACTGATCTTAAACAATGCTGCAGGACACTCGAAATCTCAGCAGAATTAATATTGCTTCTTCCTCCCAATACTACCCTGCCTCACACAGCCTATGAACCAAACAGTGATAGCTATGTTTTAATAGCGCATTAAAAATAAATTTATTACGGAAAACACAAGTTTGATGTTTTTCACGGCTTCTACTTTCGATCATTCGCATACATTTTCAGGAACCAATTATGGGTCAAGGTCAAGGATTGCCTGTACAATGTATCTGATCTCAGAATAAAATCAATTTTGATAAATAGATACATTTTTTTTGAGAAAAACCTAATATAACTATATCGTAGTTTAGATAAAATTACAATCAGATACAATAATTTCAATTAAAAAAAACATTTTTTTAAATGCCAAGCCAATATTTTGACTCCTAGGAGATTTTGAATGGACAAGGGCCGATATTGCGGCCTCGCTGCTTCGTGTTAACTCGAGTCGCTAACATGGTTCAATTTCGTTCTTTTAAACTACTTTGACTGAAAATCCCCAAGTCAACCAACGACACGTGCGACAATTCCCCCTATAGTGCTACCTACCTGCTCGATCGATCTAAGTTTTCAAGTTCAAATTACATTTAGTTTGATTTATTTATTTGATTACGATGGATGGATGGCATAACAGAAAGACTCCAAAGCGCCATTCACCCATATAAAAATTTGATGAAGATTCTAAAGATGCAAGGGGAATGAGTCTCTCACACTAATATTCCCCCAAGTGTCAAACCACGACACTGGTTAATTTTAATATTATTTCAGTTGGATTGAAATTTATATTACTTATTTTATAAATAGTTATTCAACGCAGGATATTTGATTTTAAATTAATTAATTCCAACGCGCCAAACTACCCACATAAATAGTATTTTTATAAAACATACGGAGGTAATGCAAGTCTTCCTCTCACATACCCCCTGGCCAGTGTTATAAAGAATTCCCTGAATTCATAGTTTTCGTCGGACACATATAGTTTGATGTATTGATTGCAGTTAATAAACAAAATATAATTTAAAAACCTAACCCAATATTTTGTATGGTTTCTTAGTCTTCTATAAGGCGGGTTATTATAGCGTGATCCCTACCTTGGCGCTATGGGAGGGTTGACTGTATTTTTTTTTTGACAAGATACTTTTGAAATGTGGCTGTATTCAGTGGGATATAATTTTATTAGTTAACCAATGTGTGAATCCTTGAGATAATTGGGCACAGAAAACACCAAGACTGTCCATTACGAAAATTCTGCAATATGAGCACCTAGCCAGAATAGAAGAGAACAACCTGCAGCCGCTAATGATCATCAGAAACGTGGAAACAGTGCGAAGAAGACGCCTGACAAGATGGTGGTTCAACGAAATAAAATAAACTAGAATAGTAATCCATAATTTAAAAAGCTAGTTTAATTTTTTTGCCCATTTGCTCTCTATTTTCCGGCGACGACTAGGATTCTTCAGATAAAAATTCGAACGCTTCTGGGAACTAATTTTAACTGAAACTTTAGAGCACGACACAATCCACGCGCTCTTCAACCTCTGACCTGCTCTCGACCGCTCGACGAGTGCGTCGAAAACAGACACATACTCCAAAATCATAAAAAAATATTACATAACATCCATCTTTTTCTGATTATTCATAAATTACTTGAAAACTACATACCGATTTTACTATTATATCAAATATAATTTATTTCCAACGATCCAGCTTCATATTTCCATACAAATTTTAATATCAAGAGAGTGTTCAATTTAAATACATTTTATCGCAACGTTCCAATGCGAATGAACGGTTTACAGTTTGCTCAGATAATTAGTGAATCTTTTAAAAGCGGTATGTGTGTTATTAGCTCGTACGATTCAGATATTGCAAACAATAAGTGTGTCGAAATATAAATGGCGAGGCACGTATTCGCATTAAAATAGTTTAAATAATAACATCGGACGCATAATATGATACTCACTTCATTTGTTTAACTATAGTACTTTTCCCTGACTCTCCGGCACCTGAAATCATAAAAAAAAGACACGTTAATAAAAATAAATTGAGTCGCGACGTAGGAGTTGACAAGTTGCAAGCGGGAGTAGCGGACTCAAAATGCTAATATTTGAGTTTTTATAGGCACTTGGATGTTTATAATCGAGCTCTGCGGGGTTGGGGCCTTATCGGCGGTTGCAGAAACGGCCCGTAGTAAAGCATTTGAATAATTAGTGGAAGTGATACCAGATAATAGGAAGACTAATACAATTTGCATTTCAATGGGGTGATAATGCCGACTAGGCCATTCGAGTAGAGCGGGAGGGGAGAAAACGTCGCCCCATTAAACATAATATATAATTAATTGCCGGTTAATTTAATTCATTTTAATACGGCGGTCGATAATCGCGGAATAAATGTTAAAATTGCGATTTTTAGCGCACGTGTTGCATGCGGCGAACGAACGAGCAAAAGTTCCTCTCGCAGGGTGATATTTCCAATTTGTTGATAATCTGCACAAGACGGGGTATAATCCGTTGTATTTATCCGGATTATGTAAAGTCGGGTTTAACATATTGAACGTTGCGGACACGAAAACAGACGTCGGGGGAAATTTTTGCGAAAAACAATGTTCGCGTTGTTTTTCTCGCGGGCCACTACCCACACAGCTGATTCGCAATATCGTCACAATTCGTACATTATATTCGCTAACCAACCTTGTTTTATCTGACATTTAATCATTTTTCTACATAGTGATTTGCGAATTCGCCGGATTGCTGGTGACTAAATACGAGCAATTAATTTTAATGATAAACGCAAACAGCGCAAAATCGCTGACCAAACAATTACTACAATATATCATTTATCACATATCAAATATATGGATAAATATAATATTTTTTTTATCATATGTAATATAAATAGCGATCGAGCGTTTGATTTAATTTGGAAAGTTTTCAGCATTATCTACCACTACCACAATACGATTAAAAGGATTAATATAAGAGCATTAGGCGATGAATTGCAACTGGAATAGGCCGAGCAACAATAATAAATCACACCTTTGAACCAACAAATTGGTTTATGTACATGAAATTCCTATTGAATTCTGCGCCGGAGGTAGTGTTCTTCGACAATCGCACAAGAGCAAATAAACATAAAAGAAAAATGACCCGGAAAATGGCACAATACATTAAGCAATGGATTTTTCACAAAAGACTACACATATACCGATGCGCGCGTGTTACGCGTATTGTGAACCGAACATCTTACAAAGAAACAAATATATTATTTTCTTTTAAAAAAAAATTAACATGATAATACGCCGTGTAAGATTATTTTTATATTGCTCGCATCGACCAGCGACAAATAAATTCTGGATGATGCCATCTCGCATATTCAGATTTTACAGGCACACTGGGAAATCATTGTGTTGTAGCCGAGCCGTGGCAGTGTGCGTATGGTAAATTATTAAACGTGACGAAGTAACATTAAGTGTGGTCAATTACATCCTGCGATAAGAGCATCCTGTATATTCAATCTTCAAATACATTAATAAATCTTAAAACTGTCGATTGAATTAATAATATAATAAACTTCTGTCAACTCTATTTTTAACAATGATAAACTACAATTCTTTACTATTGTTCATCATCGGGAACGCAATCTCAATTCATCATTGCCTTGGACATGAGCGTTGAACCGATTTTTTGAAGTTCAATCTCTCGCAGGTTCCATAAACCGGTTCTTGTTATTAACATTCACGGCAATACTTAATTAAAATAACGAACAATAATCAATATTAATCAAAGTTAACCTTGACGTAATGTAACCCAAAATTAAAGCAGTAATAACTGATATATGATATGATCATCTACTGATGGAAAGTATTTGTCAGATAAGCCGAAAAAATATAGGATATAAAACAATTTATCGTTGCTCAGCAATCAAAGGGTCAAATATAAGTCAAGCCACCTTAAACATAAGTCGAATTTTTAACGTAATGTAAGTAAATAATTATACACATTATATTCAGTGGCGACTCGTGGGTAAAATAATTAAGGGTGCTGCGGAAGATTAAAAAATATGAAGCGCGCGAGACTGCTTCGAGTCGCAGCGCAACACAGCGCTCAGTAACGAGGAACCTCCCCCACCCCGTTGCCGCCCCGCATCTTTACAATACACGACGCTAATAGCGCCGACAAACAGACGACGCTTTTGTTCTACACCGCGCGGCGTAAAATTAAATATAAATTTAATGTATATATACAAAATATATAATCAATAAACACATATTAAAATATATTTTTCCTCAATTTGCTTGGGGATGCTGCAGCTCCTCCGTATAATATATGAGCGAGCCGCCCCTGATTATATTCATTACAAGTATTCTTGAATATTTTCATATGTCGCACATATGTGCCTACATGCCGACGATGGAGAGCAATCTCGCCGTGTCTCGAAAAATACGATAGATTTTTTTACTAAAAACTAACCTTCTAAACTACAGTTCTACTTATTTTCAGTTTAAGAATCATTTACATTTTTAATGGCTTTATGATGTCTCTATAGATTTTTCGAACCATTATTTTTTCGGTTCCGTTCGATTAAAAACATATATCGGTTCGGTTCCGGGAAAAATAATGTTTTTTTCGGTTTGGCTTTGTGATCTTTAGTAAAATTTAGACTGATTTTTTAATATGTACCGATCCAAAAAGAAGAGTTTTATTTCTTCATAAATTTCATAATATCAGGAAAGTGTTTGGTGGATGAGGTCTTCTTCGAAGACCTATCGGCAACCGAGTCCATATTTTCATTTTTTTAAATTCTAATCTAGGCAAAACAGTCAAAGGGTCAAAAGGATTTTTTTAAACGGTCACACGCCTGAATCCGTATATACGGATCCGAGTATCGGAGCCTGACGGAGGCACGGGAGCAAAGGCTTCCGCCGATATGCGCATGCTCAGACGGTTGGGTGTCACCGAGATGGACAAAATAAAAAAATAAATTCATCAGGGGCAGCCTGAAGGTCGTGCGATCTTTGCAGGCCAAAGAAGAGCTGACTGGATAAAATCCATCTAGGTTTGAATCAGCTATAGATTACTCCAACCCCTGCAAATGACTAATAATACGAAATATTTTAATAAAAATAATGCGTAAATTCGCAAAATTCGTCCTAAAAATACGTTTTATGATAGAGACGAAGTGGATTGACGACCTGTGCATATGTCCCGAAACCGGATGCTCCAATTGGACCCAAGTTGGATCGCGTACCATCATCAAATCTCCGCGACAATGTAAATGTCGAGCAACAGACGCTTTTCCATAACACGAAATTGACCAATTTGCATCTTAACAAAAGCGATTCGCTAATCCTGACAGATTGATCATCGCTTTGCTGAGCAAACCATCGAAATATCGGACGTCATCGGGGCCAGAACACATAAAACATCAATAATAATAAACTGGCATACAGATCTATAATAAAAATATTGGCCAAAGTGATCCACCGGTGCTGCACAGATCTTCATCTCGGTCGAAATATAGCAAAGGCCATAAAAATTGCTCGATGATCAAACATTAGAATATTTATATAGAGAAAAATTGCACTCGGTAATGTATATTTTTTACAATTAGTATTATGCCGAGGAAGATAATGGTAAAATTGTACAATGTCAACAATATTTTGTAACGTAGGTAGCGGACCATTCACCGAGTAAAACTAACTTCATCGTGAACATAATATGGAAGAATTTGGTTAGAACAAAATATTTCTGAATTGATTTTACGCAGGACATGAAAATGATACGAATATTTGACATAATATGTATAACAATTTTCATAAATGAATTATTATTGAGCGTTAGATTGCATTATTCGTTATGTTAATATCGTAAATAAAAATCCTCACAATTGTTTAGAAAAAAAATATAATTGTATAGTCTATCGAAGTCTCAACAATGATACAATGGTTTATATATAAAGACATTCGAGGAAGAATTTTTTATATAATATTAGGAATCAAAGAATGCATACATGAGGTGCTATGCGTCATACGATATGTATCGAGTCGAGTGCACGCATACATATGAAATAATCTGCAAAACAAGTTAGCGACAAATCAATGAGTCAATGGGGAACTATGTAATGTTCTTATATTAGAAATAAAATTGTGAAAGTATATCGATACCACAGATTGACGAGTAATTTTTTATAAAAAAGTTTTCCTCGTCCGCCGAGAGGAGATTAAGAATAACCGATAAGGAAAGCCACACCCTGCCGACGAAGAACTCCACTATTACGACGTCGACTGCATCAATAAATATATCCCGATTACGTAGATGTCGTTGCATTTTTTTAAACGATATTATTAATACAATACTTGTCATATTTCAAACCCGATCGGGTTAATATAGCGAGAGTTCGCTAATAATATATCGCATCTATTGTTACATATTCTTGGATCGCTAAAAATTGTACATATGCTCTCTGCTCAAATTATCTTTCATTTATTGCTCGAGGAAATCGTTATCTACGAGCAATGTAAACATATTTTTCCCATCGAGTTTATCAATATCGAATATTTTTATTATTAAACATAGGATCTAGTTTAAAAACTGACGAAGCCGATAATTTATTCACGTTAGGGCAAACGCACAGTTAAATATAGAATTCTTCCACGACAAGATCAAACGCATACGACCTTCGGGTCGAATCCGAGATGCGAATTGTTTGTCCGGACAATATATTTGCATGTAAAAATACCAATATTTCGTATCGGATAAATTATAATATATTTTACAAGAGCTTATGGGTCATATATATATATATAATGGAATCGTCCGGTTCATCGAGAGCAACGGAGCAGATCTTGCCGTTGGTCTTTCTTTTATTTGATCGGGGATTACGTTATCAATTGCATCAAATTGTTCAAGATGACGATGATATGTAAAATTATATATGATAGGTGAGTCGATGTCATTAATCCATATTCATAAAGGCGATTTGGTGAAGGATTTATACCGAAATTGTGCATTTTGGTGATTTTTTTTTAACAATTTGTCCAATTTTTGAGGCGGGATCGGACGACGAGACGTCTGCGAGCATTTCGTTCGAGGAATCGTCATATATTCATCGCTCGTTCGTTCGCGGGAGCGCTCGGGCTCCGTCGGCGGGGTGAGGTTATGTCGGAGGCGGAGGCGGAGGCGAAGGGCGGTACCGAGCAGGAGCAGCTTGATGTCCTTGGCGGCCTGGATGCCGTCCTCCTTGAGGTTGCGCTCGATGAGAACGAGCGCGCGGCGGCAGCGCGCTCCTCGGCACTGCGCGCAGCCATGGCGCACGGCGGCGGCACCGCCACAACTGCGCGACAAGATGGCGACTGAGCCGCGCCCGCCCCCGCGCCGCGCTCAACCCGTGGCGCGCGGGCCGCCGCTCGCTCGCGTGCCGACGGTGTCACCGAACTTAGCTAAAAAATGCGTATAAATCGCCCGACGCCGCTCATTATGTCGATTGCAACCGTTTATATCCGTATCAATATAGAAAAAGCTAAATAAATTAACCAGGGCGCGGAAACGCCGATAAACGAAAAGAGGCGATACATGGCCGCCTCTTAAGACCGCCCACCATAATTCCGCGCGATTTATAGATGCCGGCGCGCCTGAAAAATTATTTTACGGCTCAAATAATAATCTATATTTAATAAATATCGTCGTTTATAAATAATAACGCCAATAATAAATTTTATAAAAACATAATTTTATTACTAATTCTAATAATCACCGCAATAAACTGCCTATTTGTATGATTGATAAATAATAATAGTCGAAAGTAAGAGATTATTTTTCATTTTATGATATCCGGTCCGCGAGCTCTACTCTTCTGCACATGCGTCATCCGCATACCTGTTAAATGTAAACGGGCTCCATAACGAAATGCAAATACTCGTCGAATATTATTCAAAATAAATATGTTATAGCCCGCGACATACAAAATCGGGAATACGCTGACATTTAATATGCATTTAAAAAAATAAGCGAACAAAATGAGAATAATATATAGCTCTAATCCGATGAATAAACAAACTCGCCGTTTACATATCGTCGAAATAATTTTTAACCTCCGAGTGGGTAATAATATTTTGCCTCGTCGATTGCATCAGCGATTATATGAACGTTCGAAGTCAAGTTCAATACCGTCGTTCTTATGAATGACCGTCGAGAATCTTTTTTTTACGATTGTTGCTCGCGTTGTGAAAGTGAAATTTATTTAAATATGCAAACAAACGCTTCGCTCCGCGATATCGCGATTTATTGAAATTAGTCGCACATAAAATACGCTATATCGACAACATTATAATAAAATAATTTTTATTCGGCAAAATATTGTGGCGCGATATTGAAAAAAATACCGATTCGTAAAAAAACAAGTTTGGCGATAAATTGTGCACGTTATTGATATTATTTTGCGGCTTTTTATCCGCGTTCGTTCGCTATCTAACAATAATGTATCGGAAATTATCCGCCTTCGCGCGTTCGCCCCGCCTAGAAACTTTTTTTATGCAATATTAAAGCGTTCGAATTGAATTTTTATTATTCAAAATGGGCGGGCGTCGTTTATTTACGAACGATGCGAATTGTTTCGAAAGTGATGCGCGGAAAATTGTATTAATTATTAGATCAGATCGATCGGATCTCGTTTGACATGTCAAACGTCGAATAATTCGATCTTCAGTGCTGCCACCCGTAACGTTAATTGCGGCCGCCGATTTTAATTCGAGCATGATCTCGCGTGCGACCACGGACAATATAATATAATTTAAACAAATCGAAGTTATACATGTTTAATAAATGTCATTAACGGCATAGTATCGTAAATATAGTCGATTTATGAATTTTGATGGCTTTTATTTCGGCGAATTTGCGATTTTATTATTGAAACGGCTTCGCGGTCGGATTCGGGGTATCACAGTTTTAGATCGAGGACAGGAGAGGGCGGGCGCCGAGGGGCTTACCGAGCAGCAGCAGTTTGATGTCTTTGGCGGCCTGAATTCCGTCCTCCTTGAGATTCTTCTCGATTTGTTTGCTGCGCGCGATAGCCGCGCGCTCTTCGGCCGACGAGGCGCACCCCATGCTGACTGCGAAGTTTGGAACCGGAACCCCGCCTCGTCGACGTCCGGCGGAGCACCCTCGGGACCCGCAGACGCTCCTTACGATATCGGCATCAGCGCATGCCACGTCACTGCAACACACCCTAAAAGCCTTGTCACACATCCATCGGCGGAAGGCGGCCGCGAGTCCAGTTTCGGTCCGCGAGTCGACTCTGGCCGCGAGACGAACGGATGGCTAGCCGGCGCGGAGTGAGCGGGGCGCATGTGCAGTCGATGCTGGGTCCGCTCGATGCTACGCACGGGATTTGATCCCCAGACCCGCGAGAGAAAAGTGCGTGCGGTGCGTCGGCGCGTCGCCACCCCCTCCCGCCCGAAGACCCGGGCCTCCCCGACGTACACCCAAATTTAATTACCGCGTTATAAAAGAGAAATGATTGCATTACTTATAGCCGATAAAAGAATAAGCGAACGAGGATATTTTTGTCGGATTCTCGCACCAAACAAAATCGATCAAACGAGTCCCTCTCGGAGATCGAGTTCCATGTCTTGCGTAACGCTCCGAGGAGTACGCTTCCGATTCGATCCCAGCTAACGCGGAATAATTACCTTAATACTGTCGCATCGACTGTACATAAATATATATCGTTACAGTAATCGCAATTTACGTAAACTATTATCTTAATTGAACGAAGACGTAACTCCGATAATGCGATCATTTTTCATTATATTCAATAAACAACAAAAAACGAATAACTAAATCGTTATAAATATGACAATGAGCGGTCGGTACTTAAATATATAGATGACCTCTAGAAGACATTGTACTTCAGTGAAAGAATCGATTTTTCAATTATTGAACATATTTTCTAACAAATCGGATAGATACATAGATGCGTCGTCGCATGATTAATCCCCATAACTGAATTTATTCCCAAAATTTGTTCTACTGAAACAAAATAACCTTTTCGATTCTAAGTTCTCTTTATATCTGAGTCTTTGCGGTCTGAGTACTTTTTAAATGGTTGCGTGTTGATTATAGTTTCAAAAGTATACATAATTTACATACATTTAAACATGCAATACGTACGTATCGCAGTCGGTGAATCGACTCGATTGCATTTTAAGTACGAAAGTTAAGTGCGAAAACTTTTTCATATAAAAATTTGAATGAAAATAATCTTACACACCAAAAGCGTTTAAAAAAATATTATACATAATTGAAATATTTTCTATATTATTCGAGGCGCTCTTACTATTTGCGGAAAATATAAAGTAAAATATGCAGTTATTTTGAAATAATTTATTAAAATACGTTTTATAATAAACCGTGACATTAAGCGATTATTTAAATGTTTTGGTATCGTATGAATTAGTAAAAAGAAAAGTCGCGGAGACGAGTGTTGCCATGCGCGCGCTGTCAGTTGAACTGTCAAACAATGGCGGGAAGTGGCGCGTACCTGAGTCCGGCCGCTCTGCTCGCGAGCTGCGAGCGTGCGCCATGCCGCCTACTCGAGTTGCTGCCCAAGATGGGTAATCGCTCTCTCTCTTATTTTATCAGGATAAAATAATATTTACAGCTTCTTACTTCTTATTATTTAAATTTAAAAAATAAAACTAATTTCATAATTTACATTAAATATCAGATCTGGAACAGTTTTAATTAATTCTTTTTATGCGTTTTTAGGCTTTTTAGATTCATCGTGTGATAGTGAGGATTTAAAAGCCGGCACATCTCTAGAACTACCATTTTGGTTAGCGGAAAGTTTGAGTAATAAACGTCCGCCATTAGTACAGATAGAAATTCCTAAAGTATATAAAGAAGCGTATAGAGAAATATTGAAGGCCGATGCGTGCGCCGTAGATCTACATAAATTAGGAACATTTTATTATGATTTCGGTTGCTATTTAACTCAGTTCGATCCCAAAGGTGATATTGGAGATTCTTTAGTTTTGGTAAGCTCGTTATCTAGATCTTTCATTATACTTTCAAAATAAAAATATTTCTCATGTACGGTATGCCGATATAATAATGTAAGATTTATATAATCAAACAAATTAGTTCTTTTAATTTGATCTTTTTGTTTCAGACATTCCGCAATAGATTTCGACATATAATGGATATTTGTCAAAATTCTCTACCGGATCCCCTTACATCTGCTAAATTAGATCATTTAGAACGGCAGTTGCTCGGTGCAGGACAAAATGCCGGAGAGGCCCTCACGGCGTGGTGTAGTCTGTCAGTTTCTCCCCTTCTTCCCGCACCCATGGTAGATAATCATCGAAAAAGAAAACACGCTGAATTAGAAGATTTATAACATTTCGACGAATCAATTTATAGCAAAATATCTCGACGATTGTAATATATTTTTTTAATATGCTAATTGTATATGTGAACTGAATTTAAATTTATTATTATTTAGCCAATTGATTGCTTGTCAAACAATTAGAATATAATCTTAATTTTTTAGAGAAAAACTTTGTCATAGTAAATTTTGACATAATGGTTTTGGGTTAACTTAATTTAAATAGATTTTGATTTTGACTGGACATTTTTATATATTTTTTATTGTAATTAATAAATGAAAATAAGCTAAACAATTCATAACAACATATTTATTTTCTAAAATAAAGATTCGGTTAGTCATTATTTTTTAAATTACTAAACAAGAGTTAGTGACGATTATAATATATATTAGGAAAATGATACTCTTAAAAAAATATGAATATATTAAATAGTTGTTAAGTGTATTAAAGTCAATTACAGCTTATATTAAAAATTTATATACTCTGAATTAATAATATTTTATTCATATTTTGCATGTACGTTTTTATATATTCATAATCAAATATATGTATTTAAAAAAAATATTTATGATTATATTATTAACTCTTAAACTGGGCAACGGTAACAGAATTATTAATTTTATATATGTGTAGTATTTACTTGTTAATTATATTTTTAATATAAGTTTGTTTGATTTAATTTATTAATTTCTAATCAATCGAGGTTGTGGCTCTAAGCGAACAAACACAATTTGCTATGATAATGTAAGTTAAGTGTAACTAAGCCGAGTTAGTCCTCGGATAGGTCAACCTTTTGGTGAAATCTATGAATTCTGGGATTTTTTTATGACACTGACTGGGGGGAAACTTAAGCAAATCTTGCATCTTTAAAATTTTTATCGAATCTTTATATGGGTTAGGGGTGCTTCGGAATTTATGGATCATGCTATTTGTTTATCGTTGAACAGTAATATAAAATAATATATTTTGGCGATTGAAAAAAAAACGATACAAATGGAATAAATGAACGAAAGAATTGCTACGAATATATGATATATTAAATTTTTAAAAAAATGGGAACGAATGTCTTTACATTTTTTGATATTAGTTACGTATCGATCGATCAAATTTATGAGCTTTGAAAATTATGAAACGTGTCAAATTTTTTCTCGCCTTTTTCAATTTCATTTTGTCGAAGATTAATTATTAATGGTAATTTTTTTATATTTGATATAAATAAGTCGAATTATGAGGAATATTTGCACCTTAGATGGGATGACAGTCAATCGAGAATAATGTTAATCTAATTTGGCGACGGGAGATTTTGTTCCATGTAATTAATCATTTTATTTTGAACAGAAAATTGATTTATAATATTGTCAAAGCGTAGCTTCCGTTAACCGATCCGTCATGGTGGCTTAAAATCAACGGCACTGGCCGATGGGGTATATTTTGTATGAAAAGAATCTATGAAAATAGAACACAAACATTTCAAGTCAAGCATTGATAAATTTTTCGCAAAAAACCCTGACATTTGTTATAAAAATGGATTTTTCTAAGAATAAAATTAGTTATTCATGATATGCTTCATAATTTGGTCGGTATTTTAGATTTTTTTACTAATCAATATGACGCGTACGCGACGTGCAAATTCGACGACGTGCCACCGCGACTTAGGCACACTCCTGACTAGTCGCAGGTGGTTTCAGCACGATATTTTTTCTCACTCGCACTGGCACATGTTCAATGCTTTTACTCGTTGGCATCCGGGACGGAGCGACAAAAAACATTGCCCCCGTGTTAATGGAAAATAATATTGTTCATTTTTTTTTTTAATTGCGGACAATAAAGGTCAACGATTATTTATAATATTTATTCTTTAGATTTTTTTGATAAATACAAAAAGATCTGGAGTCCCACATCGGCTAGGTTAAAGAAATTAAATGACTCTTTATTTTTTTCGGATAATTTTTTCGTTAGAACGTCTTCTACGAAACGCGGAAGAATGCGGGGCGATATCTAGCGTCGACTAGCAAAATATAAATATCCTCGCGGGCAAAATTGTGGTCTATTAACCCTTTGAAGAGTATCGCCGTACATGTACGGCCACGCCTGATGTCGCATTATTTTTAATGCCACGCTTATAATTTTGAACAAAATGTTATAATTTTTTGTATTATATACAATAAATGGATTTGCCAATACAATTGCACTCTCGATTATCGGGTTAATGCTAGGGAGGATGATCACAGTTGTCGAGAAACACGGATAATCCGAATCATCAAATTTTATTTTATTTTCGAATATAATATATCATATATACAACACAAATTGTTAACACATTATTTTTTATATTCATTGTTATCAAGAAAACACAAACAAATAAGTAAAATATATTGTTTTTTATCATATATACGAAACTTAAAAATATAAAAAAAAGTTTACTATGTACACGAGTCACAAAAAAATCTATTTATTTTCATTTTGTTTTTGAGATTTTTTTATCGAGCTTCTTATTTCACTTTGAAATATTCTTAAAGCTATTACATTATTATAGTCAGTTCCCCTTTGTTCGGCGTAATCTAGCAATGTTTCAATACAATTCAATGCCTTTTCATGACTACTGGTATCTTCTTCGCTTATAGTATTAATGTCATTTTCTTCCTCTTGAGTAACAAGAGAAACGATATTAGGATCGTCCATACGTTCAAAGCCTGAATCATTTAAATCATGACTGAGCCACTCCTCTATGTTTTCCATATCCACGTCTTCAAAAAAATTTAAATTTTCCAATAATCCACACATTTCAGATACAATTTTCTTCATTTTCTTCCGAATCCATTAAATCTGTTTTTATGTCAGGAAGAATCTTTCTCCATGATCGAACGAGTGTTTACGAGAGTTATTAGGTTTTACTTTTGACCAAGATTGTATATCCATGTAGCATCAAAATACCAAATCATTTTTCAAAATTAATCAGATTATCATCTTCCTCGACAAAGGTTTCAGAAGTTTTTTTTTGACGATAAAGACGTTTCATTGATGATATAACACATGGTCCATGGAGTTGAATCAGTGATGTAACGTTAGGGGCAAAATTTTGTAATCAATTGCCATTTCAACCAATTATATACAATTAAAAGAATTAAGATCAAATTAGGATAGAAAGAGGACAATGACTGAGAAGAAAGACTAGACATTTTGAAACACACCGGATGTATAATGTTAAAAAAAATATTTATTGGTTGATTAAATTAATTAATTTCATATGACGTATGTCTCAATGTTATTCGTAACGGGGAGTATATATTTTTTCCTTAAATTAGCCTGTTTTTTCGTGGGTTTCAAATTATTTTATAACATTCTTGTTAATTAATTAATTAATAAAATTTACGAAAAGAATTGTGCCGAGTGTATTTTGTTTCATCATTCATAATAACTAGAGATATGTAATTATCGCATTTTGCGATAAATGCGACATAAAAGCGATAAATGCAATATAATTGCGAAATTTTGAAAATTGCGAATAGATGCGAAATTTTCCATATATCGATCTCTTGGTTATAACATAGGTGGCATTTTGCCTATGGAAACCCAGAAGCTACTTCTTGAAACAGACGAACACACCAAACTAGAATTAATAAATATTCTTAAGTCGGTTTCCCGTAAAAGTTTATTATATCTCGAGTCATTTAAATATACATGAAACGAATGTGTTTTGTGAAACTTTAAATCATTCAGCCCGCATGTAGCTGGAAGTAGATTTAATTTCCAAATTGATGAAACGATATCGGTAATAAGAAACTTACCTTTGTTTACAACATTAACAACATCAATAGAAACATGCTCGATGATAAACTTTAATAATTTTTAATCGGTGTATTCTTGTATTTCTATTTAATTTCAAATATTTTTTATATCAATATATTGTATATCGTTTAAAAAAATATGTATAAATTAGACTTTTTAACTTCAAATTCGTAATCAAGAAATAAACGCTAGATAGATGCTAAAATTTGTCATTTTAAATGCTATTTTTTTAAAAAAAATATTTCACGTCCACGGATCTCATGAATTGTTCCTCATCCTTAACTTTTGATTTGTCATCGTTGCGTTGCTGACAATTCGATTTATTTACTCCAGCGGTGTGGTGAATTGCATCACTTAGGAATTCGCCGATAAACGAAGGGT
Source organism: Philopotamus ludificatus (assembly GCA_022495035.1). NCBI lineage: Eukaryota > Metazoa > Arthropoda > Insecta > Trichoptera > Philopotamidae > Philopotamus > Philopotamus ludificatus. Next base: position 36,982 of record JAGXCT010034844.1, read on the forward strand.
TCTCGACAACGATGTGTGCCATTTGAATTTTGAAAGGTAAAGGCGCGAATCTCGATAAGACACTTTCAACTGAAACAGCGGAGAGCTAATGAATCAAATGGACCGAAATAATCTTTTATATAGAGCCCGTTGCCTTGCATGTATGTTGACGAAATGATGAAATAACATGAAAAAAATATTCAAGATGAATAATACAATTAGATAGATGATTCTAGAAAAATCCTGATAAAAATCGATTTTGTATTATTGCTAAATTTTAAAAAATAATTATGCTTTTTGGTATTTTTTAAAAAAATAAGAAATTTATTATTACATCCTTACACATCGAGTTGATTCTCATTGTTTCATAAAATTTTCTAGACGACGTAATAATATTTTTTATATAATATACCGATTTAATTATTGCATGTCATTGTTTATTTAAAAAAAATCCGTATTGATTATTTTGCATTTTCTTGAGATTTTACTTCATGAATGTTCTAGAAAATTCCGCGAAAAGCGCCGCGGCCGTATATATTGAGCAGTGCGGCCGTCAGTGGGCAGATCGCTTTGTGTGTTTGAGTCGACACATTGGACAAGTGTTGTTTTCGGAAAAGAGACTAATTCGCATCCACCATGTCGCTGTTTCCGCTTGTGTTGGACAACCAGTGCAGATTTTTGGGCCAGCAGTTTGGTCAAGATATAGACGTGAACAAGTTGCTGACCTCAATAGGTCTCGCTCCGGTGTCTAGAAGTTACTACTGGCAGCAAGGCGCCTCCCGCCTGGACGCCGGATCCAAGATCTCGGTGGACAAAGACAAGTACCAGGTGTGTCTGGACGTGCAACAGTTCGCTCCCGAGGAGATCACCTTAAAAACCGTCGGCCGCCAAGTCGTCGTCGAGGGCAAGCACGAGGAGAAAGAGGACGAGCACGGTTACATCTCCAGACATTTCCTGCGCAAGTATCGACTACCCAAAGAGTTCAACCCTGAAGACGTAGTGTCCAGCCTCTCCTCCGACGGTGTCCTCACCATCACGGCATCGCGGGATCAGCCCGCCTCACTCGAAGAAGAACGCATAGTTCCTATAACATCCACCAGCCCGGCTAACAAAAATATTGAACACAAATCGGATCCGAAGAGCAGCAGCAAAGGGAAGATGGATGAATAATTTCACAATATTGTCTGTTCATTTTAAAATAATCATTATAATTAAGAACGATGGTCAACGAGGCCGGCTAGTCTTTGTTAATAATTTAATTTGTACTTGTTGATTTAATAAAAAAAATATATGAAACTCAGCTTCTTTTTTTATACCACGCCTACGATTATTAACAAATTTAAAATATAAATGAGTTCATTTGTTATTAGTGACTACTTAAAAGTGACTACTTACGGTTTAAAAAAATAAATATATATTACAGCAATCCAATTATCCCTTGAGGAAAGGATTAGGAAGAAAATCGACGATATTTCGCTTAAGACAATTCATTAAGATAAAAAATTGAAAACATCATTTTTAATAAAAACAATACTTTTTATCTAGAATTTTATAGAAACATTTTTATGCGCTGTTCTATATAAGAAAAATATTTTTTTAAATATCATAAGTTAAGTGACGTATCTATATTTTTTATTATTTAAAATACCTAAAATATTCCGACTTATAAAATACCTCAGAATTTTTAGAATATGGATTATTGTCAAACTGCAATGACAATTTAATGTCATGGAGTCTTTTTTATACACCTATCAAATTAACCAGTTTCAAACCACGACACTTGTTAATTTTAATATTATTTCAGTTTGATTGAAATTTATATAATTTGTTTTTTTTATAATTATTTATTCAACGCAGGATAGGTGGCATTAATTAATTAATTCCACCGCGCCAAATTACCTACATAAATATTTTTATAAACATGCGGAAGTAATGGTTACATACCCCCTTGCCATTGTTATAAAGAATTCTCTGAATTCATAGTTTTCGTCGAATACATATCCGAGTACTAACTTAGCTCAGTCGCGCAAAAAAGTGCATACGTATGAATGTTTACGTTAATCATGAGATGTAAAAAAGAGATATAAATATTGAATTAGCTCTTCAGCAACAATCAGTATGAACGATTATAAAATCCGTTGACATTATTTGTAAGTATTTTTTCTTGAATTGAATTTTTATCTAGAATGAGACAGGAATAAATTAAAAGAAGATAAATATATTTTCATATCATATTTATTAATATTTCTAATAACATACAAAAAATAATTATACAAAAAAATGCAAGATCCTAATATTAAATTATCATAGATTAATTATTGGGACCTCGATATTTTAATCGGTATGACGCGATCCGTGTTATCCGTGGATGTATGTCTGGGAGCTGAAATTCTGAGAACACCATCCGAGGATAGATCAGAGACGACTTCTTCCAGTCGGCAGTCTTCAGGTAAAGTAAATTTTCTTACGAAATGTCGGGACACCGTTCCATGTTCGACCTCCTTCTCTTCGTGTTTAGTCTCCACTACTATCTGCCTTCCCACTGTCATCACTGATATTTGGTCAGGAGAGAAATATTTCACGTCCACGGATCTCACAAATATTTCCTCTTCATTAATTTTTGATTTGTCATCGTTGTGTTGCTGACATTTTGTTTTATCCATTTCGGCGGTATGGAGAATTGCATCACTTAGGAATTGACTGATATACGATAGAGGGTTCTCGACAACAACGTGCGCCATTTCGATTTTGAAAGGTAGTAGCGCGAATAAGACACTTCAGCTGAAACTGCGAAGAACTAATGAATCCAACGAGCCGATACGATACTCATTTATATTGGACCTGTCGACTTCTAGAAGATTCGTGATGCGCTCGGAACCTCTGAATGTGTTTCATCATGCTGACAGCATGATGAAACAAAATTGAAAAATTAATTCATTCGAGATAAATAATCCAATTAGATAGATTATTCTAGAATAATCATGATAAAAATGGATTATGCATTATTGTTAAATTTTATAATATAATTACGCTTTTAGAGATTTTTTTAAAAAGTATAAGAAGTGATTTATATTTTCTTTCATCGAAATGGTTCTCACTGTTACGAGAATTTTCTAGAAGACGAAATCATATTTTTTATTGAATTTTATAAATAAATAAAAATTCTTAGATTCTTTTTATAAAATGCAAACACAAGAATAAAATAATTATCCAATAATTTCTCAATTGTTCCGGATTATTCGAGAATTTAATCGATAATTATTAATTAGTAATAAAAATATTATTTATAAATTTAAAAAAATCCACGAGGTAAGTATTCGATGATTTTTTAAAATATTTTCTAGAGTTTTCTACTACGAGAATGTTCTGGAAAATTCTGCACACAGCACGTCGGCAGCATATAACAAGCGGTGCGGCCGTTGAAGCTCAGTTTGCTCTCAACACTCGACACGAGTGGACTGGACAAGTGTTGTTTTCGGCAAAAAAAACTAATCAGAAACCATCATGTCTTTTATTCCGTTATTGTTGAATGGCCAATGCAGACTTCTGGACCAACATTTCGGACACGGGATGGACGTTGAGGATCTGCTGACATCGATAGCGTTGTCGAAAAGTTATGAACGTCCGCGACGTTCTCCGACTCGAGGCGCATCCCAGCTGGATGCTGGCTCCAAGATATCAATGGACAAGGATCAATACCAGATGTGCCTAGACGTGCGACATTTCTCTCCGGAAGAGATCACCGTGAAGACTGTGGGCCACCAGGTTGTCGTAGAGGGTAGACACGAAGAGAAACAGGACGAGCATGGAGACATCTCCAGACATTTCGTGCGCATGTATCAGTTGCCAGAGGAGTACAAGGTTGAAGACGTAGCGTCCAGCCTCTCGTCCGACGGCGTTCTCACCATCACGGTACCTCGGGATCAGTCTGCCTCGCTCGAAGAAGAACGCGTAGTTCCTATCACATCTACTGGCGTGAATCACAAAAATATTAAAGACAAATCGGAACAAGGAAATAGCGAAAGGAAGATGGATGAATAATTATAAAATATATGTAAAAAAATGTTTATTAAATTAAAACACTAGTATATTATAAATCATTAGTATTGTAAGACTTATTTTTTTAAGAAAATATAAAAAAAAAAAATTCACATGGTTTTTATCATTAATCAATTTATATGATGTCTCATTTACAAATACTAAGGAGTCGGTAAAGAACAAGTTGATAAAATGAATTAAAAGTCTACATATATAAATAACAAAAAATACGAAGTACATATGTATAATGCAAAGAACGCACAACAATAGGTTTGACTATATAATCAGCTTTAAGGGTTTCAGTTACGTTAGCCAAGTTGGAACTCAGATAGTTTAACTTTTCGGCGGAGTCTACGAGTTCTAGAAATTCTTTATAACCACCTTAAATATGAGGCGGATTGTCTCAGTATCCGTTGTTATCTTCTATAGTCGTTGTCGGCATACGACGAGTAACAGCAAACACTGACCTCGTTGGGCAATAGCAATCCATTTATTATGAAATGAAGATACAAGAATGACACAAGGATTCGAGACTCAAATAATAAATAAATACAAAAAATGGTAAAAATTCCTTCGAGCCGGATTTGAACCAGCGACCTATGGATGACTTCAGTTAAAACCACTACAGTCCACCGCTCTACCAACTGAGCTATCGAAGGTGCTGAGTGAAATGCTCTGATAAATCTACATTATATCTATTTGGAAGAAGTGAAAGTAAAAGACTCGAAGAAAACGCCCGAGGTAATTTAATACATAATAACATTAGTTGTAGGCATTATTACCTTCCCAGAGAACTATAGAAATGCTTCGAAGACTGTATGATATATTTATGACCTAAATTTACTTTGGTCATTCGTCTTAAACAACTTAATCTCTGCCATTGCAACGCATCTCCGAAAAAAGCGTCTTCTAATCCTTGTTATCCCTGATGACAAACAAAGGTATCATTATTTAAAAATAGGTTAAACAAAAATGTCTCTAGTCGACATACTCGGCGCCTGTGTGCGCCGCACAATCAGGCCGAATGGACAGCGCGCCCGTGAATATTAGCAACTTTACAAACAAAATTTCACAATTATTGTGAAATTTTGTTTGAAAACACAATTATTGTCTGAAAAGATTTCCCAAGATCCCACTGGACGGATCTACGACGCAATAAGCGCAAAATTTGAAATTTTCATTGGTAAGTTAGTTCGACTGTTTTTAGATTTTTGATATGTTTTCAATATGACTAGGAAAACAACATTATTTATTCTAGATTTGTGTTGACTAAGTATATTTTTAAATTTACTTTCGAGACGGGAATAAAATAATACATGTGGTTTTACATTTTTTAATTTATATTTTCAAAAAACTTAGCATAGGTTACATAAATTTTACTAAATAATAACACGATTTAAACATTTATTGACAATAAATACTTAAGATCTTCTTAACTCCCGCGCTAATATTTTTATCGGTATCACACGGTCATTGTTATTCGTCGATATTGTATGTCTGGGAGCTGAAATCTTGAGTACACCATCCGACGACAGATCTGAGACGACTTCTTCTGGTCGGCAGTCATCGGGTAACGTAAATTTTCTTATGTAATGTCGGGATATCGTTCCTTGTCCGACTTTCTTTTCTTCGTGTTTCGTTTCCACCACGACTTGTCTTCCCACTGTCTTTACTGATATCTCATTGGCGGAGAATTGTTGTACGTCCAGTGATCTGATAAACTGTTCCTCTTCATTATCTTCCGATCGACAATTATTCGATTTGTCTTCGCGGAATCGTCGACATTTCGATTTATCCTTTTTATTGACACAGTTAAATCCATTATTCGAATATCGATTGAATAACGCTGCAGGATTTTCGACGACAAAGAGGGCCATTTTGATTTTCAATCAAAGGAGTTTGAATCTCAATAAGACACTAGTCTCCGGAGCAGTGGAGAGTTGAATGAATAATACGAGTCGAGACACTCTTTTATATCGTGCGAACTACAGCGAAGATCAGACCGGTCGACTTCTGGAAAATTCTAGAAGCTCGCGGAATATTCGAGCGCCAAACACATCGACAGTATGATTAAATAATTATAAAAAAACATTTTATTGCAGATAAAAGATATATAATTAGATATCTCGATATAATAATTCATAATTAAATATATCAATCAGTTATTAGATATATCAAACGCCGTTAATTTTAATGTATTTAAAATATTTTTTAAAACCCTTAAAATCCAAATAAATACAAAAGGTATAATCAAATTAATATTTAACCTTGAATATGGAGTCGATAAAGTTCATATTCCAGTAATAGAAATGTCAAATGAGAGGATTTTCATACTATACCATATAGTAATGATTTGTGTTAGGTTCGAGAAACTTACTTTTGTTTTCGAATTTGAAGTTTGTATATCAAATTTTAACCAAGAATTTGATGGATTAGGAACTAAATTAAGATTTTTTATTTTCTACAAATTAATAAGGTTCCAGGATTTTTATATTTATTTATGTATTCATTGCTTCGATTCTCGAACTTTCTAGAATTCAGACGATTCTAGAATTTTTCAAACTCGGTTAAAATATTATTAAAATAAGATGTCTTAAAATAAGAAGATAAAAAAAATTGTTCTGCTTTTAACATTTCTAAGATCTTTCTCTATCGAGAACCTTCTAGAAATTTCTACGAAAAACGCTTCAGTAGGCTAAA